>PVJI01005506.1:11269-86593 GCA_004026765.1 Micronycteris hirsuta
CCCCCCCCCCCCCCCCCGGTCCCGTGGCATCTTAGCCACAGAGAGACCTCTCTCCTACGGGCCAGGTTCCAACACCCTGAACTCCAGGTCTCCCAGCAAACCCTGCAGCCTCCTCCTAACCGGTCCCCCTATCACAGTCAATGCTTCGCAATCGGGGGGATCCACAAACTGCAGCAACACCTCCGTCTCCTCTTTCCCTGCCTCCCACCCCACGTCCACTCAGCAGAAGACTGCTGTCTCTACCCAAAGCCTCCTGCCGCTCTCCCCTCCGCACCACAGGCCCCGTCCGGGCCGCTGGGGTTTCTCGCTGGACCCAGGAGCTTCCTCCAGAGGGTGTCCCTGCTGCCGCACTCCCTGTATTCCGTACACAACAGCTGGAGCAAGCGTTTTAACACAGAAGATCATGACGGGTGCAGCCGAAACCCTCGGAAGGCAGCTGCGCACCACGCTGTAGGTTTTCACGCTGAGGCCTCAGGGCCCATGAAGCGCTACAGGCCCTGGCTCCTCCTGACTTCCCTTGTTACCCATCACCCCCAGCCTCACTGGCTTCCTCGCAAACGTCTCAGATGCACCAAAGGCAGGATCTGCATTTGCTGGCCCGGCTGCCTGGAAAGCCCTCCCCTCCCCTCAATGACTCAACCCTTTCTCATCAAGGAAAAAAAAACACCAAAACCGCTCCCTCCGCAACACGCTTCACCATCCTACCCCATCACGGCCGAACGCTGTTTCACACACCGCTCTGTTCATTTGTCTCCTGCTCCCTCCATCGGAAGACCGGCTCCACGCGATTCCGTGTGTTTCACGGCTGCAGCCTGGGTGCTGAAATCACACCACCACAGAGCAAGGACTCAAAAACTGTTTGTTGAGTGAACAAGTGAATGAGTCCTGTCTAGCTCCCTATCACGGCAATTTTCAACTTTTTTCATCTCATGGCATCCATAAACTTATGACTAAAATTCTGCAGCCCACCAAAAAATATTTTACAGATTTTGCTGATCAGACAAAAAAAAAAACAGTAGGTAAAATTTTGGCTCAGTCACACCAGACGGTCGTTGTTGTGTTGGCTGTTGCCACCTTTGCATCTGACAATCTTCGTAAGGGAAAGGAGGGCAGTGCCCTGCGCAAACAGTCAAGTGCTGCATGTTTTAAAAATGCTTGCGTCGCGCTGTGTGGAAATCGCTGCCTTATTTGAGGTGTCTGATCTCCTGTAACCTGAGGTTGAGTGACCTGTCACGGGGAGTCCTCCTCCGCCTGCTTGCCCGGGGGCCAGTTACAAGGGCAGGTTCGGGCCTGGGTGGCAATCAGACTGCGCTCTCCGTGGGAAGTGCTGCCTGCCGCGCAGTGATGAGGAGGACACAGGGGCCAGTCTGGGTCTGGGTCTAGCATCATTGCTTTGTCATGTATGCCAAGGGCACGGGGCGGGGAGTCAACGTGCAGGCCAGGGATCCTTGAGGCTACAGAGAAAGCTGGCTGGCGGGGCACAGCAGGCCAGTCCCAGCCAGTCCTCAGGTTTGGGAAGCTCAGGAGGCGGCCCCAGGGTCCTAGGGTATGCTGCCTCATCAGCCCTCAGGCCCTGGACAGACCCCCAAGGGGGAATGCCAGCAAGTACCAGAGCCTCCCTGGCTCAGCCCACCAGCCTGGACCACTGCGGCTAATGCATTTGTCCCAGGGCTCTCAGACCTGGAGGCGGAGGCAGAGCCAGCAGCACATAAATTACAGGGGGCCACTTTGCCCCCTTGACATGACTGCTAAAGAGCTCCATAGGACTATTCCAGGAAGCCCCGGCACTCCTTGCTGCAGGAGACCAGCGTGGATGTATGCGGAGGGCTCAGGCCCTGGGCTTTCTGCCCAGGCAGGCAGAGAAAGAGGGAAGGCCCCAGAGCACGTGCCCCGCCCCTGGCCACATCCACCTCACCTGGGGAAGGGGCCTCCGCTGCCTGCTGATCTCCGCCAGGAGCGCCGGCACCCTTCCTCAAGTTCCCAGGCCTGCGGGGTGGGGGTGGGGCGCGAGGGCGGGCAGCGCCCACGCTCACCTTGGGGACAGGAAGACTGAAAACCCTTCTCCTGCGCCTCACTTTAAAACACAAGCTGGGAGACTTGACCTCTCCTAGCTCACTATTTTAGCAACCACGGCACTTTTCACATCCCCCGAGATGTTCCGGGGCCAAGCTGGGGAGCCAGCCTCAACGCGCTCAGCCCTCCGCCCCGCACCGGGGTCGAAGTATTTGCTCCGGTCTCACTTGGATGAGCAGAAGCCATAAAACCAGAGCCCCCAGCTCCACTCCTGGACCAGCGGCCGCCTGCACCCACGAAGGGGCGTGAAGAAGAAAGGAATAACCAGCCGCGCAAAACCCAGAAAAGGAATCCTTCCTCTCCAGAGATTATGAAATGAAAGCGCATTTTGTTACTTCTTGGAAATTCTTCTCTGTATGACTCGAAGACCACATAATTCAACAGGGCTTCCATTATTATTATAATTGAAGTACTTGGTCCCGTTCCTGCCTCCTTCTTTACGAACTTTCACACAGACTGAGAACGGAAGCGGTTACCTGCGCTCACTCTTGGAAGCGGTGAGCAGGTCGTGGGGACTGCAGCCCCCTCTTCCTCGAGCTTGGCGTCAAGGCTCCTGCAAAATCTCGAAATCCCCCGGCACTGCGCGGTCACGAAGGGAAGAAGCCCGGCTCTGAACAAGCCCAGGCAAGCCCAGGCGGAGCCCGCTTCTGGGTCCTCCCTCCTGCGCGCGCCACCCGGGGCGGGAGACACGTCTCTACCGCCCAAGATCCGGGCAGTTGGCGGGCCCCAGACGCACAGGGCGTGGGCATTGCCGGCACCTGAAAAGGAAAAGAACCTAGGTGCGGAAAGGAGGGGAGGGTGGGGACTGTGCCAGCCTAAACCGGATTAGGGCAGGGGGCGCTGCGGGCGCCGGGCCACCTCGGGGGGATGGGCTGTGCGCGCAAGGCACGCCGCAGAGGGGACTGCGCGAGCTCGAGCTGGGGCTCGGCTATGGGGCGGGGCCCCGGACCAAAGTCTGGGCCCCTGGCCCCTGCACCGATGCAATCGCCTGGGCCTGGGCTGTGCTTCCCTGGCGAGGGCGCGGACTTTGCCCAGCGCCCCTCGCCTCTGCCTGCCGTGGAGTCCCGGGGCGCGCCTCCCAGAGCCAATGTCCCAGGCTCCACCACCGTCGCAGCCCTTCCGGAGGCTCCTCACCCTCTGAGGCGGGACGGAAGCCCGGGCAACCCAAGAGGGGCATGCAAGAAAATAAAGACAACCCACAGGGACGCTCTCCCAGGGAAGAGGGAAAAAGAAAGCCGTTTCCCAGGCTCGGATGAGAGAGGCGCCCGGGGTCTGGACCTGTAGTCTCCACGATATTGCCTGCCCGGAGAGCTCGAAGGTCCCACGCTGCCCTGGGCACCAGGGGCCTGGAGACGACTCCGGGGTTCATGAACAGGCACCCAGCCTCGGCCACCACCTGCCGGCCCGGCGCTCAGCCCTCACTCACGGAGCCCCCAAGTTTCCGTGCTGCCTGTCACTAGGGGGACATAGCTAGGCGCGTCTCCTCCAGGGGCACAGGAGGCAGGCAGGGGGCACTGACAACTTGGGAGCCGAGGTTGACAGGGTTGGGGTTGGGGATTATGCTCAACTGGGGGCCGAATGCACCCCACCCCCACCCGCCAGCATCCAGCGTAAAGGTTCCCAGAGACACAAACGCGGAGGCGGATTCTGAGCACCAAGCCTGAGCCTCGGGAAGTCGCCAGGGCAGCCCCGAAATGCGCACCTCCCATTACTCCCGGTTTCCCACACCGCCCTGAGCCAGGGCAGGGCGCCCTTTGGGTTGGTGGGGACACGAGTGAGTGCAGGCGCAGCCCTAGAGCTCTCCAGCCACCACTCCGCCCCCAGCCACCGTCCATCCCACCTAGTCCAACATGCGGGACTTCCTGACCCTTGGGGCACCGGCTGCCTGCCCCACTGTGCCTAGGCTGAAGGAACAGGGAGTCCTCTGGGCCTCCCCCTGCCCAGGAGGTTGTTGCAGGACTGAAACTGCTTCATCAGAAGCAAGCCCTCCTGGCAGATTCACAATGTGGCACAGCTGCAGGACTCAGCAGATGCCCCTGGGCCCGGTAGGCATTGTCTCCTCACAGGACAAAGCTGAAGAGCCAAGGTCTTGGCCTCATGAGGCAACAGCTCCCCAAGGTGGGAGTGGGAGACTCATCTCTCTTGCACTGGGAGACAGTGGCCCTCGGAGGAGGGGGGGCAACAGGGAAGTGGCCCTGGCTCTGTGTGTGATCACATCTGGGCACAGGGCACGGGAGGGAGACAGTGGGGGCCAGCGTGCGCTGCCCTGTTTGAGGGAGGAGGAACAGGGATAAGTCTGCATGGAGCCCACATTTTTCTACATTCCAGAGGTTTGAGAACAGCCTCTAGAACAGAGGAGGAGAGCGCCCACCAGTGGTTGAGAAGACCCCGGTGCAGGGGGCTGGCTGCAGGTTGGCCTACCTTTACCCACAAGGCAGGGCAGAGCAGGGCCAGGGACAGAGAAGACCCCATGGGGTAGGTGGGAAGAAGAAGGCCCTGCAGGTGATGGCTCAGGAGGTAGCACGCAGTGACAGGAGGGCAGGGGGTTCTAACCCTGACTCTGCCTGTGACCTTGGGCAGTGACCTCAACAGCAAGTGGCATGAAGTGCTCCACGAGCCCAGCATCACCCTTAGTCCTCCCCCAGGGAGCCTCATCCAGCCCTCAACGCAGTTCTGAGACACAGGTACTAGCGCTGCCCCATGTACAGGTGAGGGCACCGAGGACCAGGAAGGGAACAATGGCCACCACCCAGAGAAGGAGAGTGAGGTAGAACCAGGACCCACACCCGCGCCTCTCAGACCCTGAACTTTGCTCCATAAGCACCCGCCGTCCCTCCTGCCTCAATTGAGCAAATTGCTCAGCCTCCCCAAGCCTCAGTGCCCCCGTGTGCACAGCCAGCCTCCAACTCACGGTTTGGATTGAATAAATACTATGCAGTGAACGAGTGACTGAAACCCCACTTCTCAGGGTCATGGTGGGGACTGCTCTGGAGGGAGAGTCCGAAGGGACCGCTGCAGCGCGGGCCCTGAGGAAGCATGGGACCATCCTGTCTGAGAGCCCTCGCCCATTCTTCCTTTCCCTTCAGAGCCACCAAAATGCCGTGACCTGGGCAAGTGACGGGTGGCTTTGGAGGCCCCTGTTCTGACAACTAGCGAACTGAAGTAGCCGGATTCTTACCTGCTTTTCCATCCAGAGAGGCCAACACCTATCCAGGCCTCGTCTTTTTTGCTTTACGCATTTTGGGCGTGTACGCGAGGGGGGTTCTAGGCCCCTCCACACACCGAAGCCTATCTCATCTCCCTCCAGCTCTGCCAGGCGCCAGGACCCCAAGCCCATCCGTATGTCCCCTAGAACCCGTCCAGCACCCAACGCACACGCACCCCTAACTTTCAAGCAAAGAGGGGCTTGGAGAGAGGGAGCTACAGAAGCAGCACTGACAATGGACTTGGCGCCCCCGGGTATGCTCTGGCCGCAGCCCCACGCACAGCTCTGAAACTGCGCGGGTTGCCCTCTAACTGCAGGGCCCCGAGGAGTCCTGCTCGGCCTGCGGGTCCACCGTGTCCAGGAATGTGAATTAAAGAGAGCAGGATAACAGGGGCCTGGGATGGACATCTCAGTAGGAAACACAAGGAGCCAGTACCATGCCTCCTCACTGCCCGGAAGTGCGTGGCATGGGCCCCGCGGGTCACCAGGAAGCCCGGGCACGCTTGGCAAATGCCAACTCCCCTGAGCCGGAAGATTTAACCCGGCAGCAGGTAACACAGGATGGTCAGGCCTCCTGTGGCTGCAGCCTTTCCCTGCAGGGGCCCGGCTGTGGCCGCCGCTAAGAGGCCACGGCGGCCTGTCTCTTGCACCCCTGAAGACAAGACTACGGGACACAGGGCCCCGGACTGGGGCCGGCAGAAGAAAGGGGTCTTCTGGGAAAGGACCTTCTTCACGTAGCCTTGACATCAGAGCATCGCTTGGCAGCGGAGGTGGGTGACAGTGGATGGGCCTGTGTGTGTGTGTGTGTGTGTGTGTGAGAGAGAGAGAGAGAGAGAGAGAGTGTCTTAAGGCCTCACCTCTGAATAAGAAAGCCCAACTTGACTCGCTGGGTTGGTGAAGAAATCACCCCCAGATTAAAAATAACAAATAAAGGTAAGAATTCGAAATGCTGTGCAAAGGGAGAATGGCTGTGAACTGTCTAGTCATCACTGTGCTGTTGGGGCGTTTGGCTGAGCAAGGCTCTTTGGTTCTGTCTACTCCCCTAAAGCCGCTCTTGGGCTTACACGTCAAGTCCACTTTTTTCCTAACTGACGTCAGAGAGAGGTCAATTTATTCTTAGGAGTTATCTGCCTATGGATTGAGTGATTGATCGATAGCTATTTAATACATATACATACATACATTATTTAGCTACCATTTATCTAGTCCTTATTATCCATGTTACGTATTGTGTTTTGCAGACTTCACCTCATTCGATCCCCTGGCAGCTCTATTAAATCCCTAGTATTGCCCTGGCTGGTGTGGCTCAATGGATTGAGTGCTGGCCTGCGAACCAAAGGGTCGCTGGTTCGATTCCCAGTCAGGGCACATGCGTGGGTTGCAGGCAGTTTCCCCTGTTTGCAGTGTGTGAGAGGCAACCACATACTGATGTCTCTCTCCCTCTCTTTCTCCCTCCTTTTCTCTCTCTCTAAGAAGTAAGTAAAATCTTTAAAAAAAAAAAAAGAAATCCCTAATATTATGCCCATTGAGCAGGCGATAAACTGAGTCTCAGGGAGGCTCAGTCCCGTGTCCTTGGCTAAGGTCCACAGCTTGTAAGTGACAGACCCGGGATCTGGACCTGCGCCGGTCCCACAGGCAAGTGGCCTCAGAACACCAGGCCTCGCTGTTGGACCAGGGCACTGGCCCCAAGGAAACCCTCTGTTTTTATAGGAATGAGGAAAAGCTCCTCACCCTTCAGTGCGGGGTGGTGGGACTTGCCCGGGTCCATGTACTGCTGGCCGCTTCTGTAAATACACGTAACTCCTGCTTCCCCTTTCTCCAGCTCAGAGGAAAATAGGGCCAAACTGACGATGGCCCCTGGCTCCCAGCCTAAGGATTGTGGGAAGGACAAGGATCCCACCCCTGAAAGCCCCGGGAGCAGGAGCTCACCCCAAGACTTCAGTCCTGGTTCCCATCCCCGCCCCCCAATCCCCCCCACTGTCCCTTCCAAGGAGACCTGGATGCTTAGCACAGCCCTCCAAGACTGTACTGCCCACATTGGCTTCCTGGCCAGGAAATAAGGGTACTCACAGGACTTCTGTGCTGGGGCTGTGTCTCCCACGTGCCTGGAAGGAACGCCTTGGGGGAGCAGCCACTTTTGGCTCGCGGAGACCTGGAGGAGCAGAGAAGCAAAGCAGTTATGGAAGTCAGACCAACAACAGGGCCTCTAAGGGTACCTGCGGATGCCTGGCAGGTTGGCCCAGGGATCCCTCACCGAGGTCGCTCTCCCAAGGGTGACTCTGCAGAGCTGAGGCACTGTGGTCCCCAGGAGAGCCTGTGCCTTCCAGGGGCCCGTGGGCACTGGTACCCCAATAGGATTTGTAGACTTCCCAGGCAGGCAACGGAGGTCAGGCACCAGGCTGGGCAGAGGCGCTTCGCTGAGGTGCCCTCGGGTCCCTGGGACATCAGTGAGGGGAGCACAGTGTGGCAGGGGGCATCAAAGACAAGCGTGGCCCATTCTGCAATTTTATCAGTTTTATCTAATCGCTCCTGCCTTGAAGAAAAAACAAATTTGTACTTTTCCAACGAAGCCACCTATGCCTGGTCCGCTGTTGTGAACCACGCACATTTATGACTCAGAAGGAGGCCCGGTATCTCCGAGGCCTTGGACGGACTATCGACGACATTTGGTCTGTCGGGCAAGGCACCCCTCAGACCACAGGGGTCAATGACTCATGTGTGGCAGGGCCTTTCAGGGGACATGGGACACCCAGGCCATGGCCGAATCTTAGGGGACCTGGGAGTTTATAAAATGGAGAAAAGTCAAAACTGGGTTAGAAAAGTGCTTTTTGAACATTTAAATTAAAAAAAAAAAAACACATGCACTCACACGTCACCAGTACAAAGGCATTAATTAGACTGTTGACTATAAAAATACAACCACTCTGAAGGCCCTGGGTGGGGGGAGGTGGAAGAGCGGTTAGAGGGGATAAATGGTAAGGGAAAAACACAATAAAAATTTAATTAAAAAAATGAAAAACTAAAAAGTCTGAAGGCCCTTTTCAAATGCGAAGCTCAAGCAGCATGGCCTGCCCTCAGCAGATCGACATGGAAGCGGATGCCCCAAGAAGGCGAGTGGCGGGCATGGCCGGTGGAGCCGGGGCTGGGACGGGACGGGCCAAGCAGTCACGCACCTGAGGTCAAGCGATCTAGCAAACGCCTGCATGTCCAGGACTTGACCGGGACTCAGTTCAAGGAGGAAGGAGGAGAAAAGGCAGAACCGGAACCGTCAACACTGTCACTGAGAAGTGACCCCTGTCCCTGGGTGCTTTGCCACCGTGTTGTGATAACCGTGAATGCTGTTGAGTTGTAAGGGCTGGGACTACACCTTTTGCTGCTTGCACCTGCTCACAGCCCGATGCTCATGTCGGAGGTGCTCGAGAAGTATGTTGGGTTGAACCAAATGGTCAAGAATTTGTGGGGGAGCCCCAGCTGGTATAGCTCAGTGGATTGGGCATCGCCCCGCAAAGCAAAAGGTCGCCAGTTCAATTCCCAGTCAGGGCACAGGCCTGGGTTGCAGGCCAGGTCCCCAGTTGGGGGCATGAGAGAGACAAGGCAACTGATGGATGTTCTTTCCCTTTCTTTCTCTGTCCCCTCTCCTTTCTCTAAAAATAAATAAATAAAACCTTTTTAAGAAAGAATTTTGGGGGAGATATAATAATTTTACACCACCAGAGTCCAAAAATCTACGTGTTGCCTGTTGGTCTCATTTGTGGCGGCCCCGGTCAAGTTTCTGGGTCACCTTTCTCCACCTGTGTCAAGTCCACCTAAACACCGCTCACACCCTCACCAAGGGGTCCGGCAGCCGCACCGCTCAGCAGCCGTTCTGTCCACAAGCCTGTGCAGCCATGAGCGCTGACATCACAGCCCTAAACCAGGGGACTAAGAAATTACCACCCAGGGGTGATGCCGCAACCTGGAAGCCGCATTTTACCGCAGAGAGGAGAGGGACTCTCATGATACAGGAAAATGGGCTGCCTTCTTTTTTTTTTTTTAAGATATTAATTTATTTTTTAGAGAGAGGGGATGGGAGGGACACAGAGAGGAAGAGAAACAGCAAGGTATGGTCGCCCCTCACATGGCCCTCACTGGGGACCTGGCCCGCAACCCAGGCATGTGCCCTGACAGGGAATCGAACCGGCAACCCTTTGGTTCCCAGCCCGCGCTCGATCCACTGAGCTACACCAGCCGGGGTTGGGCTGCCTTCTAATCACAGTAATTCACCTCCACGCAGCTGAAGGTCATGAGGACACCATATGTTCGTTTCAACAGTATTCTGATGGGCTGTACGTAACACAAAATTGGTGTTACACTCACTGGGCACAGAGTGAGCTGAGACGCTGAGCGGAAGCCCCCCCACCCCCCCAGCCAACAAAGGCAGAAAGACAGATCACCAACGGACGGAGAGGTGGTGGGAAAATAATGAGACCGAACCCTGAGGCTGATCCACGGATGCGTGGCTGGATTTGCTACTGTCATTCGGTGACATCTCCCAGGTAGGGGCGGGCACAAGGCCGGATGTGAAACCCACGGGTGCCCCGGGGATCTTGCAGATGGACCGGAGTGTTCAGTTCAGCCTTGGGGGTGGGCTGTCCCATCTGTCCTTTGCCACTCCATTCAAAGATAGCCAGCCCTCCCTGGGAATATCGTTAAATGTCCTCGGCTCACAGCTGTGTGAACGACCAACCCAGGCTTTTCTAAGAAACGAGAACGATAGCAAAAGCCCTCACTGCAGCGTGTTCAGTGAGAGCTCTGTAAGAAGCCCAAGTGAAAGGTGGGGAGACCTAGGAGATGACACGGATCCTGAATGGCAGGGAAATTTCCAAGCAAACTTTCTGGAAAAAGTCAAAATAGAACCTTGAAAAACTCTGCTGCCTGAGTGCCTGGGATCGTGTAAAACCCAGCTGTCCATCCTGAAAGCCACCGGCCTGGAGCGGCTGGACTTCCTTCCCCTGTCCTCAGGAGCCCTCTGCTGGAGGAAGCCTGAATTACACCACTAGGAACCTGACAGCCGCCAGACTCAAGAGGCCCCAATTTCCCAAAAGGGAAAAGCGGGGGGAACCACACAACCACCAGGTTTTCTGCCCCGGCCCTTTGCCCAGCGGGAGCTGTAGACCAGAGGTGCTGCAGGCCTGCGCAGAGGCAGAGCAGCATTCAGCTCCCAGAGACGTCGGCAAGTTTTGCCTGTGGTTCACCTTCCAGTCCCCAATTTCCTTACCTTGTCCTGTTTCGCCTGCGGCAGGGCGCCCGATGGGTCCAGCACTGTTGACTTCATCCTTGTCCTGCGTCGGAACATGGCCCAAGGACTCTCAGGTCTGCCCTGAGCGTCCCATCTCCTTGGGCAAATCGGTTCATCTCCGGGCCTCGCGGCCCTCATTCTCGGAGCTTGGGGCGTGGACCAGAAGATTGCTAAGTAGCCTCCCCTTGTGGGGCTGAAGTTCCCGTGCCTGAGAGGAAAGACAGGTTCTGCTTATTACTCAGACCTGCAGAGAATGAGAACAGCTGAGAAGCTGCTGACTCGGCACCGTGGGGAAAACAGTGAGTGGGGAAGGGCCGTGGGTCAGGGTCTGCCCTGGAGCCCGAGGCTCCCAGCAGCACCTCGGAACCTTTTCCCACTGTCCCCGACCCGCACCCCTGGTGGTCCCCGTCTTTGGGGTTCTGGGTGCTGCCGCCTCCCCAGCCGAGCTCCATCAGTGTCCCGTTTCCAGTTGAAACCGGGCCCACCGTTTGTCCTCCTGACCCTCCCCTTTTCCCTGTACCTTTGTCCCTGGAGGAGCCGCAGAGACTCCAGGGCTGGCCAGTTGGCTGTGCCTGGAGGGTGCAGGCAGTCCCCTGGAGAGCTGCCTGTCCCTGTGTCCTTGGCAGGAAGTCTGGCAACTGCAGTGCTGTGACTGTCCCAGGCTGAGCAGGAAGGTTCCTGGTGTCAGTTCTGAGGCAGCCACAGGCCTGGGCAGGCCCCAAAAGCTGATGACATCAGCTCAGAGCAGGGTCCGCAGTCCTCGCGAGCCCTGCCCATCTCCGTTCCCCTTACCAGTGCAATGCAGGCTCCAGGGGCAGCCTCCGGGCTGGGGACACTCAAGTGAGCGATGGGAGGAAGCAGCCCCCCTGTGCCGAGGCTCTTCCCCCAGGCACCCAGGGTCCAGGACAGGGAAAGGCATCACTCTCTGAACTGTCTCACCACCTCGAACGGCCCCAGAGGAGCAGGCGGCTCATGTACACAGCGTGACATCACTTCCCATCTTGCCAGGAGACAGGGTTTTTGCCAGGAACAGGCCCCTGGGGACAAGTCGGGCAGCATTTTCCTGACACCGGCACAAATGAGGACCTGCACCGAAGGCTGCTATTCTGGGAAGATGGTGCTGTCCGGATGCCCTGGGACGGCCCTCTCTGTCCCCAGGCCCCTGGTCCTGCTGCTTAAGGCCCTCACAGCATCCGGGAGGGTCAGTGGCCACAGGACCCCACCCGCATTTGCTGGCTCAGCTCGCCTCTGCAGCAGAGGCTGGACTTCCTCCACGTCCAACTTTGACCTTCTGCAACCAACTCCGTGACATGGGGAATAAACCGTCCTCCTCCCGCCGTTGTGCCTGATCTAGCTCTGGGCTGCCCCAGGAATCCGGAGAGGGGGCATTCAAGGATGTGGTCCCGGAAGGTGCCTTTGCCCTCACCCAAGAGGGTGCCTGAGTTGGGAGTCTCTTCCTTACCCGCCAACTGGAAAGGCAGCTTGACTTTCCAAACTGGCGTCCACAGTCCACAGGAAAGGCGAAGCTGGGCCCCAGGCACGGCTCCCCTCGGCTCGTCCCAAAGCCTTCTCGGACATCACGCCCCACACCTGGTGGGCACTCGGCACCGAAGTGCCTGTGGAAGCAGATGCCTGGAGCCGGCAGCCGCGAGGGCCCTGTCCATCATCTTCCCCGTGGGAACGGCTGCCTCTGGTCCCGGTCCTCAACTCCGACAGAGTAGAGTCGTGAAGGAAGGTTGTGTAAATAAAACCGGAGGCTCACTCACTGCACCAATCAGGGACTGGGTCCTGTCTCAGGCTGGCTGTGCGCAGCCGCCGGGAGGTGACCGTGGGGACAAGCGGCGGAGGCGCCAGCCTGGAGCAGTGGTGCAGGGCCTCTGCACCCGCCGCTGCAGCCCCGCAGCCAGCACTGCTGACTTGGCCCCGGGCGGCCGGAGGGCGGGGGAGGGCCTGCAGCAGCTTGGGCTCCCACTGCCCCTGCGCAAGGCGACCTGGGGAACCCGCAGCAAGCAGCGCCGGGCTGGCAGGGGCTGGGGCGATGGACGGACAGGGCGGGAGAGGAGAGGGCTGGAGAAGCCCTGGGTCAGCTCTGGTGCATTGCGAGACGGCCCGAGCCTCGGACCCAGACGTACAGTCCCCCTTACCCCACCCAGCGTGCTGCTCCAGGCACATCCTGCACCTCACTCGGGACCGGCCCGGCCTCCTTTCCCCCTCAACCACTCTGGGCGCCGCCGCCCTCTGCTGTGAGTCCTCTGGGGGATGGAACGACAGGGAATGCTTTTTTTAAAGACCAGTCCAGACCCCGTCATCCTCTGGATGTTACTGGGGGGCAGGCACAGGCTGTGGGGCTCTGACCCGTGGGCCAGGCAGGGGAGGATCTGTCCCTCACTCCCACCCTCCTGCAGCCCCCAGGCTGCTGGGGGCGTTGGGGGCATGTGGTGGTCGTCACCAGTAGCACTGGATGCTTCTCCTAACAAAACCTGGGAAATGCCCGGCCTTCCCGGTCCTGCCCCAGAGGTGAGTTGCCCAGGGGCCTGCAGGGGCTAAGGCCCTGCCCCACCTAACTATCCCTGAGGGTCTGCCGTCGCCTGGGCTGCTTCCTCCTGACTGCCTTGGTGTGGCCACTGGCTGGACAGTGCTGCCTGAAGCCACTCGCAGTGTCAAGCTTGCAGAAGCCCCTCTTTCAACTCCGATTGCCAGTGTGTGTAGTTCCTGTCAGAAGCCCCAGGGAGGCCAGAGCGCTGGGCTTGGGAGGTCACCTGCTCCCCGCCAGGGCACTCTGTGAAGCTCCTGTCTCACCCGAACTCCCACAGGGGACCAGAGACTCATTAGTGGACATGGGTGGGAGGCCGGGGGCCACCAGCGCCATTTGCTTGGCAGCCATTGACAAGGCCTATTTCTCGGCTGATTCCAGAACCAAGGGGATTAATTCCAGGTATAAAGGGTGCTGCTGTGTCATCCAGGCTGGGCAGGGGTGCACTGAGTGGCAGAGGACTTTGCCTGGGCAGGCCAGCTCCCTTCCCTCGTCCCCCAGGGTGGTAAGGCCACCCACGCCGCCATTCCATGGATGACAGAAAACTCATCAGGTGTCCAAATGGCAGCCCAAAGCAGCTTCGTGGCGGGGTGGGGGTGGGGGTTGTGGGCAGGTTCTGCCTGATGCACAGATTGGGCTCCACCTCCAGCCTCACATGATGCTGATCTCGAAAGACCCTGGCACGTGGGACCCCATGACTCATCAAGCTAGAAATCCTCCACGTTCAAGGACGTTAGTCCAGAAATACAAAGTTGCTGCACATCCTTTAAGGGGCTGTGCACACATGCCCCGCAGAGTGTTAGCGGAGATGACCTTAAATATACGGGGAATGTGCGAAACGGGTAGAGCCAGACCAAGGGCGGTGAGGCTGGAATGGGGACTTGGGAAGTAGGGAAGTTGAAAGACACTCTGAACTTGGGGGAGGAGGGTTGCTTCCCCCGCAGAGCACCCAGTCTGCACGGTGGCCGGTCTAGGACCCTCTGACATATTTGTCTGCGAGCCTGCGTCCCCACGTGTCTACGCTAGGTTTGATGCGAGCACCCCTCATGCCCTGAAGAGCTTCGACTCCAGCAGCCCCTTCCCCAGATGAGCCCCTGAGCCCGGCTCTGTCTGCGGCACAGACCAGAGCATGAGGTGGGAGCCCTGGGCGGTCCTGGCACGTCGCCAGCCTCGGGCCAGTTGCTGTTTCAGGGGCTTGCCTGGATAATTTATATATTCACATCCAAGAGGTGTACTGCACCTGAGAGGTAGAACTGATTTATGGTGAGATCTAAATTTTTCTTTTTCTTTTTTTCTTTTTTTGTAAAAAGACAGCTTTGTGCTTTTGGAGGAACTTTGAGGCGCTCAGCCCATCCTGTGCCTGGGACCACCTCGGCAGATGCCACCATTGGCCCTGCGCAACATCACCCCAATGCAGACCCTGGTCCAAGCACCCTGCATGTCTGGGAATGCCACACTAGCCGTGCCAGGCTGGGAGTTCCTCCAGCCGGCACCTGCCGAGGCAGCAACTGGCTTCGGGGCTGCCCTTGGGCTGGGTGGGAAGAGTCTGGCCCCGGAGACCCGGAAGACCAGGGCTTAGGCTCCTGGCACCATCTGTGCATTGGCCCAGAAAGAGCCCCTGCCTAGAGTGTGCTTTCTGCTGCTTCTGTGCGGTCCCCGCTTCGACGAGCCCCTTCTGGAGCCCCCACAACCACCTGGCACCCCGGGGCAGCGTTCCGCAACACCCTTTGCTAGCCCCAAAGGGAGTGCATCCCTCCTTCCTAAATGCTGCAGCCTCTACCCCTGCATTCGCAAACCATTGCTTCGAGTTTCCCTCCAAAGCTCATCGCAGTGAACCCATAAGAATCAAAGCTCCACCCCCACTTCATAAGGCGGTGAAGGCTGCTGCGTCTGGGTCCCCAGGGTGCCCGCCAGGCTGCAAAGATCAGAGCAGAGATCGGGCTGAGTTCTACAGCTGGATTCCACAAGGCTCAGGGAGCCAGTCAACCAGCCGGGAACGCACACACCCTTAAACTCATTGGTAAGTCTATGGGGTCCCCCGCCCCAAGCTTGTGGGAGGGAGACTGACCCAAAGCAAGGTCCTGATTGTGCTCTGGATTCTGCGGGGTAGGGCTGAGCACTCCCCAGTCCCAGGTACCCAACAGGCTGACGGAGAGCGGGCATCCCTCCTCCTCCCCCTCCTCCTCCTGCTGCCGCTGCTGCTGCTGCTGCGGTTCTGCAGTCACTTGAAGGAGAAAGATTTCGCAGTACGGCATTCTTAAAGCTGCAGTGTCCAAATTCTCCTTCAAACCCCGAGTGTCACGGACACCCGCTCACTTACCAGGGTCCTCTGCAGAAGGTCGGTGGGCAAGGGGATGGAGGACGGGATCTTGGAGAAGCCAGGGGGCCGAGAATCCGAGGCGCAGACCCCAGCAAGGGTGAAGAGGGGAGGCCGCCTGCACCGTGGCAAGCTCTGCAGTTAACCAGGTTGCCGGGTTGCTGGACTGCAGCAGGGCTGCAATGGAGAATTTTTTTTTTTCTTTAAATCCTAACCAACCCCCACCTCCAATTTCCTCCACAAACTTAGATTCCTTCATAGCTTCGTTCAAATGCAAAGCGCAAACCCACACGACAAAGACACCCATTTGAAAATAAGAATTCGAGCAGCATTTTAAAATTATTTTGAGACACCGGCTCCTGTGAACTGACTCAGCTCTCCACACACCGCCGGCTGGAGAGCCAGGCAGGGAAGGACCCGGAGGAAGTTCACCGAGCCCAGAGTTTCTGCAAAGTGCAGGGAGGGGGCTACAGTCTCTTAGTGGAGAAAGCGGCTTAAAACCCCAAGAAAAACACATCCTTCCGCCTACCTAAGGAGCCTGGAAAACAAGCAGATGCAGCCTCAGGGAACCCTCACGCCCCTCCCTGAAAGTTACCTCTCTCCTCCGCTCGCTCCGCGGCTGCCGTCCTGCCCCGCTGCCGGCAAGTTGCAGAATGCTGCTGGGGAGACGGCCCCCCAAATCAGAAGTGTCAGCTGGGTCCCTGCACCGAAATGATGCTGGAGTCAACGCGGCAGGCCAGGCGGCGGGATGCACCCGCCCCCCCACACACACACCGTTTAATGTAAACCCCTGACACTGCAAGATGCCTGCCCCTACTGAGGCACATTTCCAAAGGACCTCCTCCCTCCCCACACTTCCTCACAACCCGGTCCAGGGCTTTGCTCCACCCCCCGCACTGGTTCACCTAAGATGCTTTTCTGACGGGGGAGGGGGGAGAGGGCGAGAGCGAGCGCGCGCGCGGGACTGCAGAATTCTTCATTCCTTCCTTTCTGACACCACATTTTGGAGAAGGTGCGACTTCTTCAGAAGTTTGAGAATTGCAGCCTGCCGCCCGCCGCCCGGGGACAGAACAGAGGCAAGGACCGGCTGTCTGATTTGCTTCCGACAAATCCAAACCATCCCTTTACTGAAAAAGGGGACAGAGCTACACCCCCTGGGGGAAGAGAACAGGAAAATTCCTCTCTGTCCGCTGGCAAATTTTCGGCAGTTTGGGAAACCTGGGTTTTGGCTTTCCTTCCAGAAAACCCCGCGTGAAAACTGCGTATGCACGTGAACCATACAAGATGGCCACAAAGTGTAGATTTTGTCCCTGTGGGTTTGCGGTTCTGAAAGTTTTTGCTCCTGCCTCTATGCCGGTGAAGGCCATTTTCGGTGGAGAAAGGGGTGTCATTGGCAAAGTTCCAGGGGAGAGAGGTACTTTAAATGCAGACATGAAAGCGAAGGCAGTCAGTCAGGTAAAGCTAGGAGCCCTATGATTTCACTCTTGGTGGGACATAAAACTGAAACGCATAGACACAGACAGCAGAGAGGCGGTTACCAGAGGGACAGGGTGGGGGCACCGTAAAGGGTAAAGGGGCCCAAACACCTGGTGACGGAAAATGACTTGAAGTGGGGTGGTCGGCACGCGATGCAACATAGAGGTGACGCACCATGGAAACATACACTTGAAACCTACATGATCCTATTAACCAATGCCACCCCAATAACTTTAGTAAAAAATAAATAAATAAAAATAAATGCAGGTGTGGTTAAAAATAGTGCATTCTGAAACAACGCACGAGAAGGAATGCAGAAGAGAGAAACCGAGATGTGGCAGACAGAGGGTGCGGGGAAAAGAAAGAATTCCCAGATTTTTGAATTGAATGCAAACTCAGTGTCTGAGAAAGGACAATAAGGGAGAAAGTGGGGGAGGCAGATAGGGAGAGACAACTGAGACCCCTAAATAAATTGTTAGAAGGACCAATTGCATCAACTGCGTGCACATTTCATTACCGAAGTCAGACCTGGTGTGTGACTTGTTTCTAAAGAGACCGGGAGAGAAGGCTCTGGACCTGCCTGGGGCTCACGGCCACGCCGCTGCATTGGCCACCGCGTGGCGCCCACTGCCTCACCCCTTCCTCCCTCCTGGGCCCTGGCAGCCAGGTACTGCTGCGCAGCTCGGCCCGGCCACAGCCAGCCCCATGGCACCCTCCTCCTCCACCCCGTAATCCTCGTTTGGGTGTGTTTGAGGGGAGGGGGGTGGCCATGGCCTACGGAGTGTCACAGTGAAAGGGACCTCAGACAGCACGCAGCTCAAACCCTCCATGTCACAGACAGAGAAACCAAGACCCAAGAAATGGCATGGCCTCCCCCAAGGTCACCTGGCCAGGAAGGTGCCCAAATGAGATGAGACTTTAGGTTTCTGGAGTCGTCCCGTGATCTCTCTGTACCTGTCGTCACCCCCTGTGAGACGAGCCGTCTGCCTCTCCCACTTCCTCACATGACCTTGAGGACGACCTCGCTGCTCTGCGACTCAGTTTCCCCTCTAGATGATATGCAGCCTTAGGCCCAGGAATTTCAACTCTGTGAAAGCGAGAAAAATACCAAGTCGTCTTCTTGTCGGCAAAGGTGTGAGCACATGCGGGCTTGGGAACCGAAGCAAGCTCTTCAGTCCCCTCCGATTCGCAGATGCCGACTGTCGGCTGCCTGAGTCCCCTGCGGCCGCTGGGACACACCGCCACAGACTCGGTGGCTACAGACAACAGACACCGTCTCACGATTCTGGAGGCCGGGAGTCTGAAATCCAGGTGTCGGTGGGTGGGTCCCCTCCGGACGCTCTGAGGGACACTTGTCCCGTGCCTCCTCCTAGCTTCCGGTGGCTGCCGGCGGGCATTCTTGGTGTGGTTTTTTGTTTGGTTTTTTTTTTGGCTTGTAGACACATCAACCTCAGTCTTCGTCTTCAAGGGCATCCTTCCCTTGCTGCACTTTCTTCCCTTCTCTTTGTGTCGTCTTTTTTAGGGAGACCTGCATGGGATTTAGCGCCCACCCTAACCCAGCGTGATCTCATCTCAAGACCCTTCATTACATCCACGAAGATTTTGTTTCTCCAGATAAGGTCATCTTCACAGGTTTCGGCGGGACACACCTTTTTTGGGGGCGGGGCATTATTCCGCCGCCTGCCTACCTTGTCCAGTGAAAGTTTTCCTATGAGAACCGACAGCAATGAAATGGGGTGGCCACCCGTCCCATCCGAGTCTTCGAAGATGCTACATCTCCAGACCACTTGGCCTTGTTCTAAGTGCTTTAGTTGCGCTGGCTTATTCGATTCGTGCAACCACCCTCGGCAATCGCCTCCTTTTTACCGTCAAGGAAGCAAGGAAACACAGAGGTCAAGTCACACGGCTGCCAAGTGGCCAGATTTAGGCCTCCGGCTCCAAAACTAGGGCTCCCAGCCACACCCCTGCCTCCTCGTGCTGGGGCCGGGATTCTTCTCTCTCTCAACTTGACCCCATCGATCTCCTATCCAACCCGCATCTCTGGTCTGTTTCGTCTGCAGTTATTTGTTGGGCACTTTCGATGTGCATTCTGTGTTGCTCTAGCTTCAAGTGTTGTCCTTTAAACACCCGGGAGGGACTCAGTGAGGTTAATTGTGCCAACCAGCGCACAGGGTCACCCTAAGAATGGAGGGGAGAGGTCACTTTGTCCCCAGTGATTAACAAAACACCTGCCAGGCCGATAATGAACACGCAACAGCATTCATTTTTAAATCAGTGAAAAAGAAGAAACTGCCTGGGCTGGTGTGGCTCAGTGAGTTGAGCGCTGGCCTGCAAACCATAAAAGTTGCTGGTTCAATTCCTGGTCAGGGTACATGCCGGGGTTGTGGGCATGTAAGAGGCAGCTCAAAAAAAAAAAAATCAGTGTTTCTCTCTCTTTCTGCTCCCTCCCCCTCTCTCTGAAAATAAAAATTTTAAAAAAATTTTTTTGAAGAAGAAGGAGAAGAAACCAAGGCAAAGCGATGGCCTTCTAGAACTGCCCGTAGCTGCTTGAGTTTCACCTCCTCTGCCCGTGCTGTTTCAGCAAATCCGGTCATTCTTTCTCTTTCTTCGAGAACGAGTTCTAACACCTGTTAGATTTCCTTTTAGCCCTGAGTCCTCATTGCCCTGGCATGCAAATGGCCTTGCTGACTTAGACCTTGACAGACAACATGTGCAGTCTAGTTCCCTTCCGGGTCTTCTCCGCGGGCAGCAAGCAGTTTGCACACTCGGGGTGGAAGGCAGGCACGGTCTGGTTTTTTTTTCCCCATTGACGGCCTTATGTGGGGCTAACTCGCCATAACCACACTGTCTTGTTTCTGTTTAGTAGCAGCTGTGGAAAACGAGGCTGGACCTCGGGACAGCGCTCTATCTGGAAGTCGCTCTAAAACACTCCTCTAGAGTGGATTTCAGGGTTTCCGTGTCTAGGATGAGGCAGGAGGCCAGGAGGGAGGGCCAGGGGCTGCGCTGCTCGGAGACAAGCGGTGGGTGGCTGTCCGACTCCGGGAAATCCCGCCTCAGAAATCAGGCAAGCCCCTGACCTTTCGGGAGCAACACTGGGCTGGGACCAGAGAACGCTGGTGGCATCCCAGTGGCTCTCCTTTCCAGGGGACGAAAGCCTGCTGGGACGACTTTCATGTGGTTGGTTGGCCTTTTCTCTCCCAGTGCAGAACCACCATCCCTGGGGATGGTCCAAGAGGGCGGCTTCTGTCTTCAACAGAAGATACAGGCTTTTCCCGGCTCGCGCCTCCTACGTATTTGCGTTGATCACTGTGCTGTGCCCAGTCGTCCAGCCCCGAGCACGGCCGGCCGTGTGAGTGCACAGGGAGGGCAAAGCCAAATGCGTTTCATCATGAGTGGGAACCCTTCCACCCCAAACAGTCCCATCGCGCCTTCAGCATCTGCCCTCGCAATCTGCCTCCCAGTGTGTCTACATAGCACCCTCCGCACTCGAGTGTCAGGCCTGCCGGCTTCCGCTGTGCGCTCTGTGGGTTTTCTCCCCTGTTCGTTTAAAAAGTGTATATCGAGCCCAGCCTGGTGTGGCTCAGTAGACTGAACGCCAGCCTGTGAACCAGAAGGCCGCCGGTTCGATTCCCTGTCAGGGCACAGGCCTGGGTTGCGGGCCAGGTCCCCAGCTGGGAGTGTGCGAGAGGCAACTGATCGATGTTTCTCTCCCTCCCTTCTCCTCTCTCTCTCTGAAAATAAATACATACATCTTTTAAAGAAAAGTGTGTATCAAGCACCTACTATGTGCGGAGCAGTGGACAGATACAAATTCCGCCCACACCGGACTAAAGGTGGGCTCTCCTGCCTGGACTGTGCACGTGTCTCTGCCAGACACTGGAGGTTCCCTGGCTGAAGCCTGTGTTTACAGACAGATAAGCACCCTAACGCAAAGGGCTGATGGAGGCATCTTCCAGCCCTGGCTGCCCGATGAAAAATATTTTCAGTGCAAGGCAGCCTCCTGTTTGGGGTCCTTGGAATGACCACATTGGCTGTGGAAGCCACATCTCTGGGTCTGTGCCCAGGCGTCCCCGGGTCAGAGTCCTTTCCTTCTTCAAAACGGCACACCAGCACCACCTCCTCCCTCTGCGCCTGCTCCAGCCTGATTTCCTTTCTGCGCAGGTGTCAGCACCTGACACTTACTGATGATTTGCCATTATTTGGCTGCCTGCAGTGACGTGCAACGTCCCCAAAGCTGAGAAGTTGGCTGTTTCACTCACTGCTGGGTCCCCAGTGCCAGAGCGGGGCCCAGCACACAGTAGGGCTCCAGAAACATTGTGAATGAATGAGCGAATACATTCCCTGTCTTTTCAGAGGAATTCTCTCTCAGCTCCGGGCAAACCCATGGCCTCCGTTCTAAGGGACTTCTCGTTTCCCCCATAAGTGACAGCTGGCTTCCCACAAACCCATGTTGCAGCCCCGCAGATCATGGTCACGGGGGTCACGCCTGCCAGGCCTGGACGCACAGGCTGGGAGGAGGGGCTGGCCGAGAAGACTGTCCGTCTGCAACTGTGCACCCTTCAGAGCCGGCCCTCAGCTCGGAATAAAACACAAACGCCAGGCCCCAGAGGCAGCGGGGTCCAGCCTTCCTTGCCCCCCCCCCCGCCCGGCCTCCCCTCGGCCCCTCTGTCCTCTCCCTGCTCCGCCCCAGCAGCTCCAGCCTCCATGGGGGTCTGTGAAGCACCACTTTCAGTCCCCTCCCCCTGGAAATTCCACCAGCCAGCCCACTCCCTGGCAGGTGTCAGCCTGGTGCCTCCTCTGACAGCTCTTAAAAAAATTATTTGTTTATTTTTAGAGAGAGAAGAGGGGAGAGAGAAAGAGAGAGAAACACCTGGCCTGCAAGCCAGGCATGTGCCCCAACCGGGAATGAAACTGGTGACCTTTCAGTTTGCAGGTCGGCATTCAAGCCACTCAGCCACAGTAGCCGGGGCTGACGGCCCCACCCCTGTGCCCAGACCGTCCCCGCGCCCGGCCTGCGCACCTGCTTCCATTCTCTGGCCCATCCATCCTTTCGCGTACGCCTCTGTCTCTTCTCGGGACAGCGGCGTCCATCACTGAGCTCCCTGTGCCCGGAAGAGCACCTGGCGTCAACGACGACGAACTGACAACGGGGTCTGTGGGACGAGGGGATGAATGATGGCTTCCAGACTGTCTTTCCACAGCCTTCTGATCCGACACCGGCATTCATCTGCTCGGGCTGCATGACAAAGTGCCGCAGACGGGCCGGCGCTAGCAGCAGACGTTGGTTCCCTCCCGGTCCTCAGGTTGGAAGGAAGTCTGAGACCAGGGAGTCGGCAGGGCTGGTTTCTCCCGAGGCCTGTCCCCCGTCTTGTCTTTTTGCTGTGTGTGTCCTCACACAGTCACCCCTCTGTGTGTCCTGTCCCTTCTTCTCACCAGGACACCAGTCATATGGGAGCAGGGCCCAGCCTGACGACCTCTTGTTACCTTAATCACACTTTCAGAGGCCCCGTCTGTGAAAATGGGCTCATTCTGAGGGGCTGGCGGTTAGGGCTTCAGCATATGAATTTGGGGGACACCCAAGAATACCCAAGCTGGCCACCAAACCTCCCTACTCACCATCAGCCGGCTGCATGAGCTGTCCCACTCTGCTCTGGCCTTGGCACCCCCTCCCAGGGCTCTCAGCACCCCTGAGCATCACTTCAACTCATGGGAGCTTTCTCCTCGGGTCCTTGTTTCTCCAGCTTGGGTATCCGATTGTTAAGCCCTCTTAGTCCAGGCCAGGCCCTGTCCCAGACTTTCCCACACTCTCCGGCTCACAGAACCTGTGGGGCGGCTCTGACCACCCCCACATCATTACAGGGGGCGATCCAGGCTCTGACGGGTCAAAGGACATAGAGTTGATAGTGGGGGGACCTGGAGTGGAACCCAGACTTCCAGCTCCAGGGCAGGTGCTCTGAACACTGTGTTTGCCCACAGATGCTGAGGGCACACCCCCAGCAGGGAGGGGGCTGGGGGGGGCGGGGAGACAGACAAGCATGCTTCCAGAGCCGCAGACAGGCCGCTTGTTAGACTGACAACCGAAGAGGAGACAGAAACCTTCTTAATTGCAGGAGGAGAATGAAAGCATGGCCATAGGACTCCAGTCCGCAGATGGGCTGAGCCTTGCCCGCCATCGCTGCGCACCTCATTATAGTTAACAGCGGGAGCACAGGGCTTGGTCAGGGCTGGCGGAGTCAGCACATAAAAATGCAGGACTCCCTGTTTAATCTGAATCTCAGGTAAACAACAAATTATTTTTTAATATCAGTATGTCCCATGCAATATTTGTTTGGTACATGCTTTTGCTAAAAATGCATTTGTGGCTTATCTGAAATTCAAATTTACTGGGTGTCATATTTTATCTAGCAACTCTATGTTCATTACATGCTTGGTTTAAAAAGGCAACACAGTATGCAATGCATTCCCGAGAGGTTTCCTCCCAAAATGGGCAACATAAGAAGATCAATGCTTAAATGATCCTTTATAACAGATGTAACAGGTAAGAACTGGGTAAATGACATAAACGATGAATAAAAAGACTTAAGTAAAACAGACATTTATTTCTCTTTCACATAAAAAGAAAATTCCAGAGGTTAACAGTCCTGGGATGTCACAGTGGTGCCACAGTATCATCAGGGCCCTGGGTTCCCTCTGCCTTTCTCTTCTGTTATTCTTAGTGTATCATTTCCGGTCTCACAGTAGCCTCATGAGCCAATAGAGTTGCTGGAGCCCCACTGTCATGTCAGCATTCCAGGCAAGAAGTGAGGAGCAGACGGGGAAAGAATATGACAAAAGCACATGCCCGCTGTCTATTCCCCTTGTCATGAATTTTAGCTGATGATTTTTCCTTTCATCTCATTGGCCAGAACTTAGTCATGTGACCATGTTTAGCTGCAAGAGAGGCTCAGAAAGGTAGTGTTGTAACAGTGCATCGTCACATTGAATATATCCAGGGTCTGCTACCAGAAGAGGTCTGCACAGGCAAATAGATGCAATAGAACACTCTTCTTCCTTGTGTATGAGAGCACCTGGCCTTTCCATGGGAGGAAAGTGTGAAGAGCCCACTTTTCAAAAAATACAGGCAATTTCAATGTGCCTGCTGTTTCGTTTTGTAGACTTCACTTGTTACAGTTCTAAGCCACCAAGGACCCACTTTAATATAATAAAAGAGTAATAAAGTAAAGCAGCCGACTGATTTTTAAAAAATACCTGAGATCTAATTAAAAAGATTGTTTTTAAGAAGAGTAAACTGCTTGAAGGATAAATTCCTGGTCTCTGTGGGTCTCGGCAGAGATTGTAATTCAAGACTGTCATTCAGGCCAGCTTTGTTCACGTCCTGCTCTGTAGCAGGCACGAGAAAGGCCAGGGTTAGATTAAATGATGGGTGTGAGGGGGGGTGCTCAATGGGGTGCTTGCTCCTGGAGGTGATAAATGTGTGTAAATGGCCTGAGGAGGCGCCTGGGTTCCCTAATTATGCAGGCGAGAAGCGGAGGGAAGTACCTGGGAAGGAGGGCGCTGGAGGAAGCTTTCCTGTTCCCGACGAAGCTCATCCAGCGCAGGCGGACGCCCCCTCCCGTGGGCGGTAAAGACCTTCACTGCCGTTGGAGCGCTCACCAGTGACTCGTGTTGGGGGCCACTTTTCTCCTGAAGTCATTCTGTGATTCACTCGTGGGTCCCCTGAGTTCTGCTGGGAACATTTTCCCTTTTAGATTTAGCAGAAGCATAGCTCGTCAACGGCGAAAAGAAGCAATCCTTCCTTGGCGCTCCAGCGTGTCGTCACTGAACGGGACGTTACCCCGGGGCTCGGGCCCCAGGTCCGTCGCAGGCCCAGGCGCCAGAGGCCCCCGGTCCCAGTTCCGAGGCTGGGTGTGGGCGGCTGGACAGACATGCAAAGGAAGGGGCAAGTGACTGTTTTGCATAATTAGCTCAATTACTACTTGGAGGAAGAAAAAAGAGGCAGCGCGTTTGCGATTAAGGAAAGTTACCGGGGGTGGGTCTTGCAGTATCGCCCCCGCGTGGAGAAGCCGGGGCTTGCGTCCCGTTCCCTCCAGCGGCCCAAAAGGAGCTTTACGCTGAGGATTCAGAGGTCAGGCCCGCGTGCCCCACATCCGGGGCACAGCCGCCTGGGGTGCGTGCAACTCCCACCTGAGAAATCTGAAGGTGGGGAGGGGCGTCTGGCTAAAGCAGCCCCTGGAGCTGACATTCGTTCCCTCACAGCCAAGGCGGGAGCTTCTGGGGACCAGGTGTGGGTCTGGGAGAGTCCTGGAGGGGAAAGGAGACCTGAAGGAAGAGCCTGATCTCCAGGGGCTGAAGTGGAATGAAAAACAACGAAAGACCAGCCAGAGCAGGTGTCTTCCCTGGAATCAAGAGAACCGCAGGGGTGAGCTCTTCCCTATGGAAGGAGTCCCCCAAAACGCTTGCAAGCGGCTCTTCTGTGACCGGCTTTAAATACCTGCTGAGGCCAGGCCACACAACCTCCCAGCCCTGGTAGACTCCCCCGTCCCCTTCCTTGGCCTTCCCCCGCCCTCTGCAATCCAGCAAGGCACAACTAACAAGGGAAAAACTCAACGTCAGACAAACAGGATCCCAGCCCCTCCTCCCCCCCACCCTCCAGGAGCTAGGGGTGGGGAGAATCTGTAACGGGGCTTTAACTATTAAGCAGGACTAGACCTTTACAATCCTGGCTGGAGGGCGGGACCAGGCAGGTCAGGTTTCATCTAAGATTTCATCCTCACACTACTTGCACGGGTGGAGGGAGTGCATTCCAGCAGGTTTGCAACCAGCCGTGGAGGGAATTTGAGGTTCTCTTTTGCACCAAATGAGTCCCACCAACCGCACTTAGAAGCTTTAAAAACATGTCAGGGTTAATCTCCCAATCGCTGGGAAGCTCCATTGGCACTTGCGTTAATTAGGGCTCCATTTACACTCCCTGTCTCACCTCTAAACACCCGTTTCTGTGCAGCTCGGTCTACGAGCTGCGCTCATTAGCGTTCTATTTGTAATTCGTGTTTCTTCGGGTGCCTCCACGGGAGCCTCGCGCGGACATTACCCAGCGTCTGGGAACTGAATACAGGTGCTCATGCGGGGCCTCGTCCACGTGGCGCTCAGTTCTACGGGAGTTCGGGAAACCACTGCCGCACGAGCCAGCGGCGTGGGTGCTGGGGAGGAAAGGTTGCAGAGCCTTCCGCATGCGTTTGAATGCCATACGTCATTTGTTTTGGAACTGGGGCTCACCTGCACTCAGCGTCCTGCCACACTGGACCTGTGCTCAAGGCAAAGTGTCCTATTTAAGCTAACACATAATTGTCCTTCATGATGAGAGTGTGGTGGGACAGGTGTGGCATCGAGAGAGAGACACAGGGGGCAGGGGACGTGGAGGGGAGATCTGGTCCTTGAGGAGGTTTTTGCTGTGTGGACATTGGCCGCTGTCCCAGCTCGGACAAGGGGAAGTGCTGGGGATAAACCTCCGATGTCTCATTCTCTCCACACAAACGTAAAAGGATGACCGGTTTGTCCTAAGCCCAGGGCACAGGGGACACAGCCGCACCCTGGGTTAAATGACCCTGCACAAGTGAAATGTCTCTTAGCTCCTCCCCCACGAGATGCTGCCCTGATGTGACAAGTTTTTCCTCTTCAGTGATATTTTAAAATCTTGATGAAGTACACATGGCATAAAATTTACCATTATGACCATCTGTCAGTGTTCAACGCGAATGCTGAGTAACCATCGCCACCGACCATCCCCGGGACTTTGCTCACCTTTGCAAACAGAAACTCAGTCCCCAGTAAACACCAACTCAACGCCCCCCAACCCTGGGCACCCGCCATTCTACTCTGTCTCTCTGAAGGTGCTAGTGTTCACTGGCACCTATCCAGGGATCCTAGACATTTGTCCTTTGTGTCTGGCCTCCTTCCCTCAGCATGACGTGTTCAAGGTGCATCCGCGTTGTACCGAGGATCCCCACTTCCTTCCTCCCGGTGGCGGAATATTTCACTGTGTGCAGGTCCCTTCCGTCGTTCATCTGTTTATCTGTGGACTGGCACGTGGGCTGTTGCCATCTTTTGACGGTTGTGAGTAGTGCTGCTGTGAACGCAGGTATGCCTGTGTCTCGGTCCCAGCTTCCAGTTCTTCATGCGCCACCCGAGACGTGCAGTGGCTGGACCCTGCCGGAATTCTGCGTTCCAGTGTTCGAGGAAATGCTAAGCCGTTTCTCACGGCAGCTGCTGGTGAAATGCCATGTTCCCAACACGAGGCAGGGGAGGTCCGACTTCACTTCCTCACAGTGCTTTTCCTTCCGTTGGTTTGATTCCCGCCAGCCTAGTGGGTGTGAAGGGGTGTCTCACCATGGTTTTGGTTTGCTTTTCCCTAACAACCAATGACGTTGAGCATCCTTTCATGGGTTTATGGGCCATGGTGTAACTTCTTTGGAAAAGGCATCCATTCCCATTGCCCAGTCCTTGCCCATTTTTAATTTGGTTTTCTTGTCGAGTTATAGGATATTAGCTTTTAGTGGTTAAGATATTTTAGATATTAAATCCTTATTGGACATCCAATTTTCAAATATTTTCTCCTATGCTGTGGGTTGCTTTTCATGCTCTTGATAGTATCCTTTGATGCACAACCAAATGTGACTTTTTGCATATGGAAGAAAAAAATAGTTGACTTGACAAAGATCTGCCAGCTGCCAGCGATGCTACAGTAACCAGTTCGCCCAGATCCAGCGAGCCTGGATTATGGAGCACCCCGTGCTGCTGTGGGGGGGGGGCGGGGGGTTCCTATTCATTAGATACAGTAGCCACCAGACCGCTCACCCTCCGAGTGTGTCTGTAGTGTAGATGACAAGACACATACATCAGAGAGGCTGAAAACAATGACCGTGAGAGTGTGCAGGTGCCGTATGATCATTTCAAACACGGGAACTCCAGTCGATGTGACCACAGAGACCCAGTGCCGAGGGAGGCGGGTCAGGGAGAGCCACATGGCTCCTTGTCCCCTGCCCCAAACCGCGCAATCAAATTTCTCATCAGCAATCAATACTTCCGTCCTCCCAGCACATGCTGTGTGGCATTTAAATCAGCAAGAACTGGGGAACGTTAGCTCCAGGGGTGACAGCGTCCGCAGCTCAGCCAAGGCTGGGTTCTAGGGAGAGAGCTTCTGGGTCGTCCTGAAGTCAGGTGTGACAGTCCCCCTTCCGTGGAGGCAATGCCACCAAGCCAAGTCACGGACATTTTTTTTGCTGAGCACCTATTTTATGTCATAGGAGTTCTGTTTTCTCAATCGTGATTTTAAAATAACAATTAAAAAGTTATTTACGGTTATATACGATTGAATTTAATGAAATTAGATCTTACAAAAGCATTAAAAGACAATTAACATGAGCAAGAGTATTTGAGAAAGACTTCATCGTGAATGCCTATGACGAAATTTCCACACACAGATGAGACAGGTTGATCGAAGCATTAAATTCCTGGACCATAGCAGCAGGGCCCTCAGCACGGGGGTCCCGAGCCCTGGACAAGTGAAAGCAAATCAGAAATCATGGTTGCTGAAATGAATGTAAATACATGGGGGACACATGATTTCTTTTTTTTTTTAATCCTCACCCAAGGATATGTATATTAATTTTAAAGAGAGAGGAAGGGAACGAGAGAGAGAGAGAAAGAGAAACATTGATGTAAGAGAAACATCGGTGGGTTGCCTCCTGTACGTGCCCCCGCCAGGGATCGAACCTGCAACCTAGGTGTGTACCCTGACTAGGAATCGAACCTGCAGCCTTTTGGTTCACAGGACCATGCTCCAACCAACTGAGCCACCAGGCCAGGGAGACATATGACTTCTAAATGGTTATTACAAATTTTTGCCCTATCTATTGCTTTTTAGCAACATTTCTGTTGTTTAAGGCAAGTTGCACTCACTTCAAGGAGCTTCACTGAGCAGCTTTGCCAGCTTCCCACACATGAAGCAGGGCTCCCCCGTGAGAGTCTAAGCTCCCTGTGAGGAACTATGTTTCCTGGCCCCCCAAGACTTGCTCTGAGAGCGAGGGGACCCACTTGCTGAAGCCAAAAGCCCAGGCAGCATCCCTGATTCCTCCCCCTCGCTCCTCATCTAGCGCATCAGCAAACCCTGTCAATGTCCTTCCCCAGCCGCTCTGCACGGAACAGGTGCCTCCTGTGAATTAACCACGTGTTTCTGAGGCTGTGACATCTGCCCGACCGTGGAGGAAGTGCCCCTCTCAGGGACCGCCAATTCCTAGAGATGGTAAATGATTCACCCTGAAGTGCGCATTTCCTATACAAACCCACCCATCCAGGGCCCACCCCTCCAACCTCCCCCTCTAGGGGGTCTCACACTCAGGGCCACAAGCCCCTGGTCACCCAGCGTAGGGACCAGACACCCAGGGCAGCCCCTGCGCCCCAGAACCACTGAAACTATTCAAACCGGTGAGCCTGCTCACCCTATCTTCCCTTTCCTTCCCCCCGGAGACCACAGTAAAGGGTCTTGCCCATGTCCCCTGGCTCCCTCTGCCTTCTGATCAATACTGGCGCTTCCCCACGTGGATGTGTGGATGGTGTGGCCTGCCCCTTCCTCTTGGGGACTGTCACAAACTATCTGTCCCACGGCAGCCATCTCCTGATCCATCGGCCTTGCCATGCCTGAATAATGACACATTTTCAAACACCCTGGAGTTGTGCCTCTTGCCAGCCCGGACCCTCTGACAACCCCGACCCACTCAGCGTGCTTGTCTTCGAGGCCTGCAGCCTGGGGGCTTTTCCAAAATGAAAACTGATTATTTACTCTCCCGCAGAGCCCTCCACTACACGTCAGAATAAAACCCACATTCCTTGCAGGGCCTCTGAGGCCTGCGTGTCCAGCTCCTACCTCTTGCTCAATATTCCAGCCGCGCGGCTGCCTTTCAGTTCTCCAGAGGCGCCGAGCTCTTTCCTGCCTCAGGGCCTTTGCACGCGCTATTCTCTCTGCCCAGAACACTCTTCCCCCAGCTTTGCAGGGCCTGCCTCTTGCCCTCTAGACTCAGTCAAAGGTTACCTCTTGGAAAGGGCTTCCTTAACTGGACAGTCAGATGTCCCATTTCATTTTCCGGTTTTATTTTCTTCATCACACTGGTCACTCTGTCACCTTCTTTCCTTATCTGTCCGTCTCCCCACCCACACACCCCCACCTGGAGTCGAACAGAAGCTGCTGGAGCACAGGGGCCTGGTTCACAACCGTGTCCCCCAGGTCTATACAGCCTGGCACGTAGTACTGGAGGGACGAACGAAAGGGACCTTACCTGTATGTCCAGGATCGCAGAGGGGAGGAGTGGCAGGGGCTGATGGGTGCAGAGCCGTCCCCTGCGGTGGCCCTGCAGCCACCTGGGAGCGGCTGGCTTACCAGAGCCTCCCGAACTCCTGGCCCCAGACCAGGCTACTGCAGTGCCGGGGCTGGGAAAGGCAGACGGTGCCTGCTTCCTGGACGAGCCAACGGGAAGCTGCCTCTGTCTCATGAGGTCCTGCTGACCATCACATTTCCCCTGCAAGGGTGCCCTGTCCTTCCCCAGACCCCAGGCTCAGCCGTCGCCTGCTCCGCAAGCTGGGCTGTCCCCAGGCTGCATCTCCCTTGGCCCAAAGGGTGCGATGCGGCTTTTGCTGGTGCAGAGCTGTCTGGGGAGGCTGCCAGCACTTTTATCTTTGCATTTCATCTGCCAGCCAAGAGCTCTTCCCTGCTTTTGCCTCTTAAAGCTTAAAGCAAGAGACACTGACCTTGAGTCCAGGTGCTTCTTGTTTTGTTACTCAGGGTCCCCTGTCCTGGTTCACATCCAGGCCAGCTGCTCCCCGATCTTCTCTCTTTTTCCCTTGACCCCTTTATCCTACACTTCCTCCCTCCCCCCTACCCCCAGGCAGCCTTGGAACAATGTCGGGGATTTTCCTCCTGAGATCTGGCTCAGGCAGTAGTAGCCTTGCTAGTTTTCCCCCTTTCCCCAAGGGCACGATGCACCTTCTCAGGCTGTGGTCACATGACCGCCTGGAGAAAACAGTCCCAGAGTCCCGGCCACGTGCAGAGCAAAGGGGACCCCAGCACCTGCACTGGGTGGCTCTGGCTCCCCACCTTGCATCTCATCCACTTGACAAGCATTTTTTTGAGGGTCTGTCACAGGCCAGACATCGGTCGGCCAGGCTCTGTCTCACTGCAGCAGGTAGGGACAGTGGGCACGTCCGCGGTGCATTACTGTCCAAGCAGATGCTTTGGGGGCTCGTTACGTGACAGTTCAAGGAAGCATCCTGGGACCACTGCATGTCCACATGCAAGAGAGTGAGCCCCCTACCTCTCACTTCATGCACAAAAATGAACTGAAAATAAAGCGGAAGTCTAGCCCTGACTGCTGTGGCTCAGTTATTTGGGCGTCATCCCGCAAAGTGAAAGGTCGCCGGTTAGATTCCTGGTCAGGGCACATGGCCAGGTTGTGGGTTCGATCCCTGGTCAGGGCGCATACAAGAGGCAACTGATTGATGTTTCTCTCTCACATCAGTGTTTCTCTTCCTCTCTTTCTCCCTTCCTCCCCCTCTGTCTCTAAAAAAAAATATTAAAAAAATTAAGTCTAAATATAAGAGCTAAAACTATTGAATTCTCAGAAGAAAATGCAAGCGTCAATTTTCATGACATTGATTTGGCAAAGCCTCCTTAGATACAACACCAAAAGCACAAGCAATAAAAGAAAAAATAAGTTGCACATCAACAGAATTAAAACTCTTATGTCTCAAAGGACATCACCAGGACAGTAAAAAGACAACCCACAGAGCGGGAGAAAATCTTTACAAGTCACATATCTGGGAAGGGACTTGCATGCAGAATACATAGGAATTCTAACAACTCAGTAATGAAAAGACAACCCAACTGAGAAATGAATCTGATTCAATTTCTCCAAAGAATATATACAATGGCCAACGAGCACATGAAAAGATGCTCAACATCATAAGGCATCAGGAAAATGCAAATAAAAAGCACAATTAGATGCCACTTCCCACCCATGAGGATGGTTTGAATCAAAAAGTCAGATCACACCCTGGCTGGTGTGGCTCAGTGGATTGAGTGCGGGCTGTGAACCAAAGGGTCGCCGGTTCGATTCCCAGTCAGGGCGCATGCCTGGGTTGCGGGCCAGGTCCCCAGTGGGGGCCATGTGAGAGGCAACCATACATCGCTGTTTCTCTCCTTGTCTTTCTCCCTCCCTTCCCTTCTGTCTAAAATAAATAAACAAATAAAATTTTTAAAAAAAGTCAGATCATAACAAGTGTGCAGAGAAACAGAGCCCCTTGTGGGTTGTGGGTGGGGACGCAGAATGGCACGGCCACTGTGGAAAAGTCTGGTAATTTCTCAAAAAATTAAACACAGAGTGATCACAGGACCCAGCCACTCCAGTCCTCAGAGTGAAAACAAACGGCCCACCCGTTCACAGCAGCGCCCCCCGAGATGGCTAGAAAGTGGAGTTCGTGAACGAATGCGTGGACAAATGGAATGTGGTGTGTCCACACAACCAGATATTATTTAGCAACAACAAGGGCACACGCTACAACACGGATGACCCTTGAAGACATTATGTAGATACACACATAGATGTGTTTATAGAACATATATGTAAACAAACTGCCACATATTGTATGATTCCATGTACATGAAAAACCCAAAACAGGCAAATCCACAGAGAGCAAGCAGACCAGTGGCCTCAGGGGCGGTGGGGGGGACTGCGGGTGTGGAAGGCCGTGCCATTGGGGGGATAAAAACGTACTGACTTAATCGTGGTGACGTCCCGCACACAACTCTGTGACTGTTCCAGAAACCAGCGACCTGGACACTTTAAATGGGTGAACGGCGTCATCTGCGAATTATATCTCAGTAAAACTGTTGTACAAAAAATGACGTGATAAAGGTTCCGGACTACCCAGAGGATCTGCACACTTTCATAATCTGTGGCGGGCAGAATGATGATGCGTAAGGCTGGCCAGATTCAGTGGCCGGGACCTGTCTGTCACCTCACCTGGCAAACGGGGCTTGGCAGACGTGACTGAAGGCGGAGACCCTGACCTGAGGAGATTGTCCTGGATTCTGCAGGTGTGCCCGTCCGGTCACACGGGTCCTTAGAAAGCAGAGGTCCTTTCCCAGCTGGGCCTGAGAGAGGAACCTGACAAAGAAGGAGAGCTTCAAAGCACTTGACCTTCTGTTGCTGGCTTTGAAGACGGAGGCTAGTGGGCCACCAGCTGGGGAATGTGGTAACTTCTGGAAGCTGGGAATGGCCCTCTGCTGACAGCCAGCAAGAAAACAGGGATCTCAGTCCCAAACCACGAGGAACTGACTTCTGCCAACACCCAACGGAGCGAGAGAAGGGCGCTCCTAGGAGGGAGCGCAGCCCTGCGACCCCTGGGTTTGAGCCCGAGACCCATGTGGGACGTGTGACCTACAGGACAGTGAGATGATATATCTGTGTTGTTTAAGTCACTAAATGGTGGCCAGTCGTTACGGCAGCAAGAGAAAGCCAATACACAGCTACTTCATGGAGACTATATGAAGCCAATCTTTAAAAAAAGAAAAGAATGCCGAGCTTCCTCGGGTCTGGGGAGGGCAAGATCTACGTGTGGCTGGAAACCCACGACACCCGTTCTCCCCTCCCCACCCCCTGGGGAAAGCAAAAGCGTGACCAAGCAGAGCTGACTTAGTGAATGCTGCCCGAAAATAGAAGCACCACAGACATCTCTTGTGAGTCATTCATCACTCCGGGGCTTGCTTTCCGTGTCTGTGAGGCAGGCGCTCACCCGGACCGCTGCGAAGTGGGGAGGCGCACCAAATCTGCTCCCAGGTGGCTGCAGGGCGCTCCTGGACGGGCCCAGCTCAGGTCGCAGGCCCCTGCGGGGGCTCACTCCTTTCTCTGGCTTCCCTCAGAGCATTTGGGGGCACACCTGGTCCCTGGTGACGTGGTCCGGAGGGTCTGCTGTTGGTTCGGAACTGAGAAAAGCTTCAGGTTGGCGACGGGGCAGAAGCCAATGACCAGGCCCAGATGGAGGAGGATTCAAGACTTTAGGGTTTGGGGGCGGTACTCTCACACTGGAATGCAGGCCAGCTGTCTGCTTGATGGAGAGAAAACGAAGTAACGGTCCAGGTCGGGGGGGGGGGGGGCCGTGTGGGGAGGAGACTGAGACACGCACTTGAGGGAGGAAACCAGAGAACAGAGACGCCTCAGCGACTCGGGAGTGGAAGCCGCATGGGGAAACAGGTGTGACACCCAGGCTCATTTCCACGCCTCCTCAGACCCCAGCCCAGCCACATGCGCACGGACACACACGTTTTCTGAATGAGCTGGCTACAGCGGACTGGCTTCAGGATATTCCTAAAGACTCCTTCGAGGTGCCGGAGGATCACCCTGGTGACAGCTGCGCAGGGATCTGGGAAAGGGCGCCCCTGCTCGCTCTGTCTCTGGGCACCTGCCTTCTCCCTCCTGTGCCTCCCTTGGCCTGGGTTTACATAGTTGTGTGGGTACATGCTGCACCCAGGGTTACAGAGCATGGGAAGGACTCCGGACCGAGAGTCCTGGAATCGCCCAGGCCGGTTTGGCTGGTCCCCACCCAGGCACCCCTGCCACTTCCAGGTGTGGAGGCAGCCGGTGGGTGGTGGGTTCCTCCATCCTCCAAACAGGTCCCGCCCAGGATGGCTGAAACCCTTCCCGAGTTGCACAGCCCACTGCAGGCCCCCAGACGGCCCTGGCCTTGGTGACGGGGGCGCCCAGCCCCGCTTGGTTCCCCAGCCTTCCCGGAACCCTCTTGCCCAACATCCTGTGTGGTAATCAAGCCTGTTGCCCCCGCTTAGTCCTGCTGGCTACTGCCAAGTTCCCTCTGCTGGTTCCTGACCCTCTACCTCTACAGGAACCTTCCCAAAATAAAAAGGCTACAAGTTCCCGGGCTCTGGTCAGAATCCCCATCTTGGGGGCCCAGTGTTCTTCAGCAGAGACGGGCATGCATTCCCCTGTGCCTGGCGTGGGGAGAGGGTGGGTCTGGAGAAGGGACAGAGTGGGAACAGGGGACCTATGTCCTGGAGGTGGTCCCAGGTGGTCTGGCCGGCCAGTGTAGCGCTGACCCTGCCTTAATTAACCCAGGGTCACTGAGGGGCTGCTGAGAGACAGGAAGGAGCAGCTGCCTCCGTAACTGCTGGGGCCCCACTGGGCGCACTCACAGCGCAGTAGCGCTGGGAGAAGAGCTGGCACAGGGCTGCTGCGGCGTGGGGGTGGGGGGGCAGGCACTGCGTGAGAATGGTGAGGGGTGGGGTGGAGGACCGGCACCCCACCGTCACCCTACAGAGAGGGCCTTCTTCCCCTTTGCTGCTCTGCTAGTAAAGCCACACGAGCGCAGGCTACCATCTACTGAGCGTGTCACAGGCCTGAGAACCCTCTGGGCGGATGAAGAAACTGAGTCTCAGGTCGCGGGGTGAAAGCGGGGACGTAGAGCTGTCTGGTGAAGTCGTGGCAGTAGCGCGCGCTCTGACCCCTAAATCGTTACTCTGGGTATTGGAAACGGGATGAACTAAGCCGCTCCATAAGACCGCCCGCCCCGATGGAGGGGAGCAGCGCCTGCGGAGGGCAGGCAGCCTGTTCCCACAGCTGGTGCCAGATTCTGGGGAGGAGCCAGCAGCCAGGCTCCCTGACCTCCGCCTGGACACCACCACTTCCCTCGGCCACTCGCGTGTCTCGCAAGGTAGCCCCTACGATGCACAGCCGAGCCCAGGGCGGGAGAGACCGGCCACTCGTCCGCCCGTTTTGCTCCAGAATCCAGCGGATATAAACGAACCAGGAAATCGTTCCGGAGGTCCCGCCTGCTCCTCCCGGGACAGCCCGGAGCCAGGGGGCGTGGTCTCGTCCCCGTCTCCGCCTCCGCCGGGCGCTCTGGACTCCGTCCCACTGCGCGCGCGCGCGCGCGCGCACATCGCCTGGGGCCTCCCCCCCCCCCGCGCGCGCCCCGGGCCCGGGGACCCCCCGCACGCGCGCGCCGGAGCCGTCGTGGTCTTAGGCCCCAGGCGCCGCGTTTCCGGCCAGGGAAAGGGCGGCCGGGCTGAACTTGGCCTCACGCCACCCCGCCCGCCCCCCACCCCGCTCACCGTCCCCGGTTCTGCTGGTGAAACCCGAGCGCGCACCAGGCGCGGGGCCGCGTGACGCGCACCTGTCGGGTCAGCCCAGGCCCGCGGAAGACGATGCGCGGGGCCCCGACCTGAGCCCGGGCAGCTGCGCCCCGCTCAACGCGCCGCCCCGACGTCCCCCGGAGCAGCGGCCGGCTCTGATGGCTAAGACGAAGTAAGCTGCCTCTCCCGCTTTCTCTCCGGCTCCTTTGGCCGCAGGCGTTCCTTCTGGCCGGATGGCGGCTGCGCGCGCGCGGGGCCGAACCAGAGGTCGGTGGGTCGGGCCGCGGGCCCGGGAGGCCGGCCACGCGCGGCTGTTAAACCCTTGGGCATTTCGTTGGGAAGAGTCACCTTCGCCGCCACCCGCCAGCCGGCAGCCGCTGGGAACCAGGCTGGGCCAGAGCCTGCCCGCCATCCCCTCCCACCCTCTTTCTGCAAAATAAATTAATCGTTCACGGCCACCGCGGTCAGATCCTTGGGCACGGGTTCTGTTTGTTGGTGGCTCGGCAGCAGGCAGCAGGCCCCTGTGAGGCTGGTCCAGTGGGGTCCTTTCCTCTGCTTTCTGGAATTCAGTTCAATGAGAGTAGGAACTCCTTGCTTTTTCATGGGATCTGCTTAATCTTTGGCATTAACCCTCAGGTTTCAGCCGGCGTTTCCAATACACCCAGCGAATGGTTTTCCAGAAGCAAACCTGCCCAGAGCTCTGAAAATCAGCTCACTCAAATTTGAGAGTTTTGCCAGAAATGAGAACTGGAAAAATCATAAGCCTAAATTCCTTGCCCCCCACAACCCCATGCTGCTCCCACCCCAGCCCCCACTGGGCCAGGGGCTCAGGAACGGTACCGAAGAGGAAAAACTGGTGTCGAGCGGACACATTTTAAATTGTTTTCTGCATTCTTTGCAGCAATGGATGGCTGATAGAATTTCTGAGCTTATAAGGCTGATCTTTTGATAAGTTTTAGGAGCACCTGAGAGAAAAAAACGCTCAGTGTTCAGCATGAACAGAGCTCATTTTTCGGAGAGCTTCTTGCGCAGCTGTTGCTTTGAGGTACACGACTTCTCAACAAATAGCCACTCCAGGCAAACATTCAAGCCAGTTGTATCCCACGTCTGGAGTTACTAAGTTACTCTTATAGTCAGATGGGTTTGGGCCCTCTAAACAGGAAATAGTTAAATCTGTGGGCAAGAAGAGGGAAACCAGGAGGCACTTTGGTCATCTGTGGCCCGGCCATCTCTCGCTTTATTGATGGCATTTGAACAAGACAAATGTCATCGCAGGCTGGCAGACTTCCCCCCGAGTCTGGCAGGCCCTCACCAGGGCAGAGCAGGAAGTCTGGTTCTGCCTTTTCCACGGTCCCATGTTGGGAGCCTGGTGGCTTTTTGTCTGGGAGAGCTCTTACCATCGTTGCCTCCCGGAGTATTTTTGCAGCCCTGATCTGTTTTTTTTCCCCCCAGCCAAAGGTTAACAGGAGGTGAAGATCCCCATTTTACAGCTGGAGAAAAGGCCCTCAGCAGTGAAGCTACAGAGTGAGAGGTTTACCCTTCTGCTGTGTTCTTTGGGCCAGATTATCAACCCCTGGAAGGCTGGGTGGGGACTTAACCATCTCAGGTCGCATCCCTTTCATTTTGCACCGGTGTGGTGGGAAGGTCAGGAGAGCTAGCCTTCTCTGGCACTTTCTCTGTTGTGAGGTGGTTAATTGGCCTTGCAGCTGTTCCAAGCAGCTAGCAAGAAGTGTCCCTTCGCTCATGATGCTATTGGTTTCATAATAATTGGAGCTAACATTTCTTGGGTGCTTGCTCTATGCCAAGCATCGTGCCAAGTTCTTTATATGGAGCGTCTCATTTTGTTTTTATCGACTTGTTTTCCCACTCTGTGGCCGAGGTACAGAGAGGTTAAATAACTTGCGTAAGGTCACGCAGCTCAGTTCTCCTACTTCACCTGTTCTCCAGAAACGGAATGGCCCTTCCAGGTTTTAACAAAGCAACTCAGGCTTGAACACAATGTTTTTGTGACGTCAGAAGGGAGAAGGAGAGTGAGTCACTGTTAGGCCATTTACAGCCGTTAGTGTTCAGGGCATCTTGACCTCAGGGTGCAGAGCTGCCTCCCAGCTCCGGGAGCTCATGCAAGAGGAGGAGCCTATTTGTTTAAACCACTGACGGTCCCGTTTGTTAGAGGAGCAGAAGGGGTGGCCGCACGGATACAATGTTATATACATGTTGCCATACGGGGTTGTAGTCAGGCGTGCACCGGTAGGGGGCGGTAAGCGCTGGAGCCAGTCTGCCTGTGTTCTTATCCTGTTGCCTATCTAACTTCAGTAAGTTATGTTACCTTCTGCCCCTCAGTTTCCTCTCTACTCCTTCTAAAAATAGGGACGGTACTAACACCTCCCTCACAGGTTGTCACATGATGCATGTCAAGCTCTTAGAGTAGCATTTCATGTACAGTTTAATACTCTCTAAGTATCTCTTTTATTTTCAGTAGTAGTGTGATAGGTAGCAAGCTGCTGCTAATATGTACTGTGTCACGTATTAGTCTCCCTTCGAGGTGCGTTCCTTTGTGCCGTTGTCATTCACAGGCAGAGAGCTCAGACACGGGTGGCAGAGGTCTCGTGCAAACTGGGTTTCTTCGTTCATCCAGCGGAGGCTTGCAGTGCACCCTCTGTGTGCCAGGCCCCTGTTTTGGGCGCTGGAGATGTGCAGTGAATAAAACATGAAAACTGCCGTCCTCATTGGCACTTCCAGTCTTGAGGGGAGGGATGTCAGACAATAGACAAAATCAGCATCCTTATGTCGCCCAGTGCAGTAGAAAGCCGTAGATACTATGGAGACAGACAAAGCAGGGATGACATGGGCATGGGAGGTTTGCAATTTTACATAGTTGGCCGAGAAAGCCTCACTGAGGAGGTGACATTTCAGCCAGGACCTGAAGTCAGTGAGGGGGCGGCCCGTGTGGACATCTGCGGGGAAAAGTAGGTCAGACAGAGAGAACAACACGTACAAAGGGCCTGAGGCAGGAGGATGGGTGGCTGGAACCTGGAGAGGGGCCGAGCAGCGGGGAAAGGAAGAGGTGATAGGTGGGAGGCCAGCCCGTGCAGACCCCGCAGATCACTGAACAGAAGAATGACGTGGTCTGACCCACGGACTGCAGGGTTCAAGGAGGGAGAGAAGGGGGAGGCCAGTGGGCTGGTTTCTACAGCAGTCCAGGCAGAGGTGACGCTGGTTGGTGGCCAGGACCAGAGTGGAGTGGTGGAAGGTGGAGAGAACTGGGTGTTTTCTACATCAATTTCAAAGATAGAAATTGTAGGGTTTGTGACAGACTGGTGACCCCAAGGTTTCTGGCCTGAGTGCTGGGAAGGAGAGATCTGCCCTCTACTGAGAACGGGGAACTCTGCGCTTGGAGCACATTGGGAGCTTCGTCAGGTTGATTTTAAACGTGGAAAGCTGTAGACATTCAACTAATGGTGTCACAGTAGCAGTTGGTGGTCTGAGTGTGGAGTTCAGGGGGAGAAAGTCCAGACGGGAAACACAGACTTGGCAGACAGGTCAGTTGTGCTGGTAAATGTGTAACAACCAGCTCTGCAGGGGGTGGGAGGTGGGGGTGCTGGATTGTAGCCTTTGCCAATAACTGCTGCGTAAACATTACTAGCTGGCCAATTTCAAGCACATGTTACAGAATATCTTCTTCTTACACATACAATAGATGAAAATCTAGTCAAGAGCCTGGATCATAGTAAAATGTAGCAAAATAATTAGGAAGTCGTGAGTTTTGAGTATTTATAACCTGTGCTGTAAATAAAATAGGTTTAGTCATAAGTGTGTAGATTCGGTTGTTAATAATGGCTATGCTTAACAACTGGCTGGAAAAATTCCTGAAAATTTAGCAGTTGAATCTTGTGGGCAGGTACAAGGCAGCTTCAGCACACCGTCTGAGTCTTTGGGACCCAAGATTCGAAAGAAGTGATGAGAATAAGGCCTCTCCTAGATTAGGAAGAAGGGCCCTAGAGCCGATGTCACACGTTGTCCCCAGTCCAGCCCTGGGCGGTTGTTGATGAGGGTCCCACTTGCATGTGTGGGGGCCGGCGGGGGGCCAGGGGTGGCACAGATGGGCTCCAGAAAGCAGGAAAGAGAGCAGGAGAGACACTTGATTCTGCGAGTATAGAAGAGAACCGGCCCAGTCCCTGGTACTTTAGTTGAAAAGAAGATCAGCTACAGGAAACCAAAGATCCTTTCAGTTCCCTTTGTTTTACTCCTACACATTCTTTTAAAAATTCCAAACTCCTGGGCTATGGTTTGATGAAAACCTCTCCCCTTCCCGCCTGGCAAACAGAAAGCAGAAGTCAAGGGAACAGGGCGGCCACAGCCACTGACCTTTAACCCCAGCCCCTCTCCCGCCCCTTGGCTGCTGGGAAGAGAGGCCCAGAGCTGCTTACCCCTGGGGCGCACCAGAAACCCCTGGCGCCGACGCAAGATGGGTCCTCGCCAGGCCCTGGCAGACACGGCTCTGCAAGTGCCTCCCATAGCTGCCCCTTTCGCCTGGGCAGAGGCAAAGACCGGAACCCCGATTCTGACCCAAATCCTCTGGCCGGGCAGTGCCCACAGCTGTGTGGATGTTAGCAGAGCTGAGCTTCAAAGGTGAGTCCCCAGGATGCTGGGTGGGAAGCCCTCAGTCTGCGGGTGGGGCCAGTGGAGGGTGCCTGGCCCGTGGAATGTACCCGGTCAGTCCTGAAGCCAAGAGGAGCCCCGTCAGGGACTGACCGCTGCACCCTGAGGTTGCCCCCGTGGCCGCACTTTGCAGTGACCTGTGTTTCTGGAAGTGTCTCGAATCTTCACTGTTGTGTGTGAATGAAATGGCATCTTCCGAGCCCTGAAGTTACAGCTTCAAAAAGCTTTGTCTTAACTTCTGAAGGGCTCGGTTATCAGCTCATTGCCTCCTATTTCAGCCCTGCAGTTCCTTGGCTGCCTACCTTGGCCTGGGGCTCTAAGCACTTAACCGCCCTCCCAGAAAGGTGGTGGGTGTCTCTCTGATAACAGTTATCTCCTTTCCTTGGGAAACAGAGGGCTTAAGGGCAGGAAACTCCTGTGGCTCAGTCTCTCCAGGGTGGGTGGGGGATGGGGCCGCAGAGGTGCAGCCAGGGTAAAAGGCAGGTGACCTGCTGGGTCAGCAGCAGAGAACCACCTCGTATTCGGACGCGCTGCCCGCCCTGTCCTGTAGCGTCTCAGACTTTTCACTAAGGGCCCCCTGTCTATTTATTAAAGAGAGAAGAGGTCCATAGCAGGATCAGCGGTGAGCGTGCCTCTGCCATGCTTTTGGCCAACTGCAAATCTGTAATGTTAGAAGTTTGCTCTCACAGCCCGTTCTTCTCAGAACAGGCCAGGAGGCGGGAGGGGGGCTTCAGAAAACCCTTCTGACGCAGAGCCTCACAGGGGTTGTGCCGAAGCCACCTGGCGCCCTGTTTTTAGATGAGGAAGCGCGGACCCAAACTGACTAGGTGACTGAATTAGGTCATAGAGCTCGGAGGTGGCTTTGAGCCCAGGTCCTGTGAACCAAATGCCACGCTCCATGTACCCGGGGACTTGGGCTTGGTGACTCAACCGTTGACTTCACCTGCAGTGTTCTCATCTGCACAGTGCGCGTCACCGCAGAGCCCCCTTCCCCAGGAGGGTCTGAGGACAGAGGGGACAGCGCCTTTAAGTCCTCTGCACCGGCTGCCTGGTAACCGTTAGCAATGACCACTGAGTTCTCCGTAGTTAGCGGCCAGTGTGCAGGGGGACAGGCCGGTGGAAACCGCTGGAGGCAGTTTTGAAAGATCCCCTGTTTGGACCTGCCAGGGCCTGCTGAGACAGGAGGAAGCCCTTTGCCTTGGCGAAGGGAGCAGGAGGCAGGTGCAGTTCGATTCCTGGGAGAGCCGTAGCTCTAGGCTCGGTGCTCAGTATTCCTGCGTCTCGCTGTTCAAAATGCGCTCTTAGCACCAGCTGCCAGCCTCTCAGGCCCCTCCCTGAATGCTCTGCGTCAGAATCTACATGTCAACAAGGTCCTCAAGGGATTCTGATGCACATTGAAGTTTGGGAAACATTGTTGAAGGTTAAAAAACCCGTAATAAACCAAACACACGCACACCACCCACACGAGTTCAGGAAAGCCACATTCCCTGGAGTTGAGCAACCACAGAGTAAGCAGCCTTGTCGTAATTACTGACAGCTGTGATGTACTTGTTTGCAGGAGTTCTGGGGACATACGCAGGAGACAAGGGGGCCTAACCTGGGAGACCGCAGCAAGACCTCCGAGTCAGAAGGCCAATAAACAGAGGGCTCTCCCAGGTCTTCTGGCGTGGGGCTGCAGGTTCTGGCCCTTGGGGCTCCCTCACCTGCCCATCCAGGCCCCCTGAGGCTCTTGAGCTCCTCCTGCTGCTTGTACCAGGCACGTCCAGAACCCTGCCTGCCACTCTCCGGCCCGGAGCTCTGAGATGCAGCCTGCCAGCTGGCGGCTGCTCCCTCCCCAGGCTCTTCTCTGGGCCTCGCAGTTCTCGCTGCCTGTCTCCCGCACTGACCTTGCAGCTTTTCCTTCGCTCCAGACTGGGGTGGCTGCCAGTTAAGAAAGAAATGCTTGAAGGGCCAGGGACAGGACTTGGGAAGCAGGAGGAGAAAGTAGAAGGGTCCTGTGGTCGCTCTGGATGGGGGGAGTGAGTGCAGATAAAGGAAGAGAGGAGGAGGGGCAGGGGGTCCCTTGGTCCTCCAGTGAAAAGCTCCATAAGGAGTATGTCTGCTGTCCTGTGGATCCTGGTGCCAGCACTGCTGTTGGATCCTCTTCTTGGTTTAGCTACTAACTGGTGCCGTCTCGGGACGGGTCTGGAGGGAGATGAGGACAAAGCAAAGGGAAAAGTGGGGGAGGGGTCAGAGTCAGGAGGGCAACCTGGGGCCTTGATACAGGGGATGATGGAGGCCTTCAGGGCCTTTGTTGGTTCCTGTGATTTCTTTTTTATAAAAGATTTTATTTAATTATTTTTATTTTTTTAAAGATTTTATTTATTTATTTTTAGACAGAAGGGAACGGAAGGAGAAAGAGAGGGAGAGAAACAGCAATGTATGGTTGCCTCTCACATGGCCCTCACTGGGGACCCGGCCCGCAGCCCAGGCATGTGCCCTGACTGGGAATCGAACCGGCAACCCTTTGGTTTGCAGCCCGTGCTCAATCCACTGAGCTACACCAGCCAGGGCTATTTATTTATTTTTAGAGAGAGGGGAAGGGAGGGAAAAAGAGGGAGAGAAACATCCATGTGTGGTTGCCTCTCATTCACCCCCTACTGGGGACCTGGCCTGCAACCCAGGCATGTGCCCTGACTGGGAATTGAACTTGCAACCCTTTGGTTCACAGACTGGCACTTAGTCCACTGAGCCACAGCAGTTTCTGTGATTTCTTTAAACCTGGATTTCACTAGCTGTATAACCAGATGATGGCCCCATTGTTGAGGGTATTATTCATCCTTCATCTGGTAGAATGCCTGTCAGGTAAATAGGTGCTAATCAGTAATCTTAGTCCTTCCTCCTCAGCACACCCTGGGCTGGGCCCCATTCTGCCATCCATTCCTGAGACCCAGTTGCTGACCGTGATTACTTTCTCCCTCACTTCCGCTACCTTTCCCTCGAAGCTCTGGCCTGGGGGGAGGGGGGGAGTTGGAGAAAGGGAGAGCCGTGGAGAAAAATTGAGCGCATTAAGCCTTCTAACCTCGGTGACACCGGAAGGCCAGAGAAAGCGAATCCTCCAGTGCCTCTGTGGCAGGCCCAAAGCCTCTCGCTTTTCATCCACCTCAGCTGCTTCAAATTAGGCTGAAAACCAGCCACGGCGTCAGGCCCCACCTGGGGGAGGCTGCAGCGCAGCGCACAATTGCTGTGCGGTCAGCTCAGGAGCCAGGGAGGCTGGTGCCCGTCCGGCTCCCCCACCTTCTCACCGAGGGACTTCACCTGCCTGAGCTTCAGCTGTTCTACCTGCAAAAGGGCAACCGGGGTGGTGCCCACTCCACTGGGTCTTCGCAGAGCCCTGGCCTGCATTCGGTGAGGTCTGATGCGTGTATGCATCCAGTTCTCATTGCTGCTCTCGTTACTATCCCATGCTAATAGCTGCCGCTTACACGGGACTGAATAGGTGGTAGGCAGTGTCCTGAGCACATTACAAATATTAACTCCCTGTAACCTTATAACAGCCCTATGATGTTGGTACCTCTGTCACTCCCATGTCAGCCGAGGAAACCGGGGTACAGAGAAGCCGTGTGACTGTCCAGAGGAAGGGCTTGAGCTGGGATTCAGACTCAGGCATTCGGTTCCAGGGTCGATGTTTCTCGTTCCTGCACTGTATTAGCGGTCAGCAAGCATGCTGTCTTAGAGGCCCGTGGGCGCAGAAGTGGAGAGGTGTGAGAGGCGGTGACCAGCGTCCTCTAAAGGCCTGCCACATCCCTGAGCTGCCCTGGTGGTCCAGGCAGCCTGTCTCAGGGGGAGAGACTGGCCTCGATCATGAGGTGCATAGCTCCAGCCCCATGGCAGCCCCATGGGCCTCCCCCATGGCTTGTGCCGCCTTCTGGGGCATAGTCCCTGTTTACAGAGCAGGCTCCCTACCCACTGGCTTCCTGGCACAGAGGCTGCTAAGGAGGGAGGAGGAAGCTGTGAGACTTTTAACGTTTTCCTGAGAAACACGTGGCTGTTTCTTGCCAGGCAGGAAGTGTTCAGTAGCCTAGAGTGTGTTTACCCCACGTCGCAGCCACCGGGGCTGTGTCTGACCCTTCCTCGTTCCTTGTGTGTCTTTCCCAGGCACCCCGGGCACCCAGGCCTTCGGAAGATGCTCACAGTGGCAGTGTGGGTGGCCCTGCTGGGCTGCCTGCAGGCCCAGGAGCTCCAGGGACACGTCTCCATAATCCTGCTGGGAGCAACTGGGGACTTGGCCAAAAAGTACTTGTGGCAGGGACTGTTCCAGCTGTACCTGGATGAGGTGGGGAAGGGCCACCGTTTCAGCTTCCATGGGGCTGCTCTGACGACCCCCGAGCAGGGCCAAGAGGTCCTGGCCAAGGTCCTGGAGTCCCTCTCCTGCCCCAAGGATGTGGCGCCCGGTCACTGTGCTGAACTCAAGGACCAGTTCCAGCGGCTGAGCCAGTACCGCCAGCTGAAGACAACCGAGGACTATCTGGCCCTGAGCAAGGACATCGAGGCGCTGGTCCAGCGGGAGGGCCTCCGCGAGGCTGGCCGGATTTTCTACTTCTCGGTGCCCCCCTTCGCCTACGCAGACATTGCCCGAAACATCAATAGCAGCTGCCGGCCGGGCCCGGGCGCCTGGCTGCGGGTTGTCCTGGAGAAGCCCTTCGGCCATGACTACCTCTCAGCCCAGCAGCTGGCCACAGAACTCAGGAGCTTCTTCCAAGAGGAGGAGATGTACCGGGTGGACCATTACCTGGGCAAGCAGGTGAGCTTCAGCTCGGAGCCTGCCAGGGTTGGAGCGAGCTGGGCACAAGCAGACCCCGTCCGTGGGCAGGGCTGCACCACTGGTTGTGGAATGAGCCCAGAGGCGTGTGAAATCTGGGCAGGAGGTCAGAGGACTAAGGACAAGCGGTGGGCAGGTCCTGCAGCCCTTGTGCACGTGTCCTGCCCACTGCTGCCCAGCAGGGGCTGGGCTCTGCCCTCCGGAGGTGGCCCTCAGCCCCTGGGAGCTGGACCTGGCTTCCAGCTGGGGATGCCGTGGAAATTACAGTGAACCACCTCCTTCCACACCTATCTGCCTGTGTTTCAATATCTTTTTCTCCCTGAGTTCTGTTTTGAGCCAGAAGGCTGGTAACAAGATCTTAAAACTGAACAGGGACCCGAGGTCCAGGCTTCTGGGGCGGAGCATGGGGCTGACCTGGGTGACACGCCAGCTGGCCAGGTCACTCTGAACGTGCCCTCAGAGCCCCTTTAGGACATCTGTCCCCAGAAATGCTGACAGAGAGCATGCAGCTGCGCTGTCCCGTGCTGAGCGGGCTAGGAGCCCAGGGCCCCCGGGGTGGCCTGCCTCCGGCCCCCTTTGGAGCTGCACTCTGCCCAGAGTGGTCCATAGACCAGTGCCTGACCTGGTGGGATTTTCACTTGTTTATGGGGAAAATGAAAAAAAATTATATACCGGATGTTTTCAATTTGAAGCTTACTCCATTTTTTTGATGGTACTAGATGCTAGATAACCTTAAATGTTTTCTTTCCTGGCAAAATAGAAATCTGGTCACCCTGTGGAGGTCCCTTAAAAGTGGTTGAGCCCTGGCTGGGCCAGGAAGCCCTGCAGTCCAGGGACCGCTGCTCCGAGCGTCTTCTCGGAGCCGGGACCAGCGGGCTTGGGGCCCTGCCTGGGAGTCAGGATTCCGACTGCGTCCCGGGAGGAATGTGCGGCACAACCAGTCTCCTTCCCCGCCAGGCCGTGGCTCAGATCCTGCCTTTCCGAGACCAGAACCGCGAGGCCCTGGACGGCCTCTGGAACCGGCACCACGTGGAACGGGTGGAGGTCATCATGAAGGAGACGGTGGATGCCGAAGGTGCGTGGGTGGGCCTCCTTGCCCTCCTTCTGCCCTGTGTCAGGTGACGCGCTGGGCCGGCCCGTGCCTCTGCCACTGCTTGCCGGTGTCGTGACCATGCTGAGCCCCGGGGAGCCCGCAGGCAGACCGGAGGGGTCGTGGCTGCCCTCAGGGAGCGGGGCGTCTGGTGAAGCCCACTTGCCTCCTGCGCTGCTGGCCGACAGTAAATGCTTGGCAGCTCACCTGAGTTTTCTGTGGTGGAGTTTTCAGGTGTCAGGAGCTCCCTGCGACTTTTGTACTTGCCCAGGTGACAAGTCTGTCCCCTCACCTTCTGGTCCCTCCCAGTCTTAACCGTCAGCCCAGCTGTCACGTCCTTGGGGAGCCTCGGCTGAGCGTCTCGGCAGGGTCACTCAACTAGCCACGCGCCTCCCTTCACTGCCCCTCCCAGTCTCCTCCTTGTTGTCCCGGTCCAGGGCGTCTGTCCCAGCAGGTCGCAGGGCCCAGGCCATCCCCGCTCGGGCACCTGGCCTGCACCCGGGAGTACGCGTACCGAGTGCTGACCTGGGCGTCAGAAGACCCGAGTGTCGGGCCCGGTTCTGCCTTCTCCCGGGTGGCCTCGGCACGTCGCTTCCCCATCCGTGACATGAGCCAGTGAAGTCGTGTAGATAGATGACAACAGCTAAGGCCCCTGTGAGCTCTGGCATTCTGGGATTTCATCGAATGTTTTGAGCATGGACTGTCTATATTCAAAGCAATAATAAAAACGGATTCTTATTGTGTCCTAATCGCCCCGGTAGCCAAATGAGGTGGGTACTATTATTAGCCTCCACGGACAGATGAGGTTTGGTGACGTGCCCAAGGTCACCCGGTAGGAAGTGGCGGGGCCAGGTCCTGGGCCGGCGGTCTGGCTCCAGCGCCAGGCTCCGCACCCAACATGCAGCACACTGCAGACGCTTCTGCAGCCCGGGAAGGGGGGTCCTGGCCTGTGTGCACCCCGCAGTGTGTGCCTGGGTGGGGCGGGGTCCCAGACCCCTCGGGCCTGGGTGGGGGACTAGGAGGTCTGCCTCTTTCTCTGTTTTTTCCTCTTTTTTTATTTTTTAAATTAAATAATTTAATTTACATTATTTCTTTCTCTTGGTTTCTCTCCAGCTTTCTCTCCCTTTCTCTTTGGATGTATATTTAGAGCTAGACGCTCTCCGGAGATACAGGGAGCAGGGAGACCCCGCTTCTGTGTCCAGCACCTCACCGATTCCCTGGGGGGAGAATGTATGGGGACAAACTCTGTGGGGGCGTGGAAGGGGGCAGGGTGGGCTGGGGCAGTCAGGCAGGACTGGGGGAGCTGGGATTCTCCAGTCTAGAACCCTTCTCGGAAAAGAGGTCCTCACTGCAGTGAGCCTTTGGGGGTCTCCGGACCCCCCCAGCCCTTCCAGATTTCCCCTGCTGTCCTCAGCATGGGCTCAGGCCATGGGTTCCCTCCTTGTGCCTGTGGATGTCCGATGTCCTGGCAGGAGCGAGTGCTGGGCCTTGACCTTGCTTTATCTGCAGAGAGATGAGCTGCAGACCCCGCGCTGAGAGGGTGAGGCGGAGTGGGAGGAGCCCCGCCACACCTGCTGTGGGAGCCAGCACCTGGCTCTGCCTGGACTTGAACTTGGCCTGGTTACTGGCAGGGCTAGGCCTCTAGGACTCCCCCCACCCCCTATTTCTGGCAGCTCCTTCCCGTGCCCACCATGGGTTGGAGAAGATCCATGATATCTTGAGATACCAGTGGGCGCCATTACCTCTTATTTCTTCTTGGATCTGCTGCCATCTGTGGGTTTCTTTGAAGGATCCCTGTGGAGCCAGGGGCCAGGGAAAGTGTAGCAAAGGTACTTTTGGATTTTGGAGAAAGGAAAACAGAAGGCAAGACAGGAAGACAGGCAGGGGCCTGGGCAGGCCTGGCTGTCAAGGCCAGCCCGGGGCAGGGAGAATCTCCCCTTGAATGGCAACACCGTGGGGGAGGCCAGGCTGCCTGCAGGGGCGCATTCTGGGGGGAGGGTCTCAGAGCTGCCAAGCTCCAGGGCACAGGGCTGCTTCACTCCAGTGGGCACTGTGCCTTCAGCCCAGCAGCCAAGAGACCTGGAGCAGGGCGGGCACAGGGGAGCCCACCAGCCCCCAGGGACTTGCAGCCAGGGAGGGTGCGGTTGAGGGGGCTGGTTCAGTCCACTGTCCTTGTCAGAGGTGACCAGGAGGACTGCAGCCGTCCTGGGGGTTGGGTCTCCCTGGCTGGCCTGTGTGCTGCCAGCTGCATAGTCAGGCCCAGGACAGCGTGTCACTGGGGTGACTTCCTGCTATGCTGCTCAGTGGGGCCTGGGACACCAGTCCTTTGGCAACAGAGTGAGTTCTCTGTCTGTCTGTCTCTCTGTCTCCCTTTCTGTCTCTTTCTCCACCCCCACTCCCCTGATGGGACGCAGAAGGACAGGCATTCTTCATATGCAGAGAAGGTGGCCTGGTGCAGCTCTGGTGCCCCAAACATTGATCCTTGCCGTCCCCTCTGGGTCCTGCTTTGGAGGCTGGACGGTGGCCAGTAGGCCCTGTGCACAGCACATCGGGGCCTCAGCTTGCCTTCTCCCAGGGCTGGGGACCGGCAGCAGGCGGGAGGAAGGGCTGCCCTGCTGGAGGTCCTGGTGCCTGCTGCAGTGGGCCGGGGTGCGGCCAGCAGGCAGGTTCCAAGAGCCCGCGTTCTCACTGGCAAGCCAAAGGGCGAAGTGTGGCTGGTGCCTCTGCAGCCATTGCCCGCCCTGCCCCCACCCCCAGCAGCCAGCCCAGCCCCAGCTCTCCCCTCTCCGTGGCAGTTGGGCAGCCCCCACTGTGTCCTGTGGAGGCACTGACCATCCTGCTGGCAGCCTGGACTGCTCCTGAGTGCTGGGAGGGGAGGGGCCGTGAGCCTGGAAAAGGAGCTTTTCTGGTTGCAGCTGCAGCAGGCCCTTTGGAAAGGGGGCTGCGAGCTGCAAGGTCCTTTGGATGTCCCCACCCCCACCCCCACGCACCACTCACTCCACAGGGTGGAGGCGGCTTCCCTGGCTCCCTCCCTCATGGCTGAGTGAGTGGTTTTTTTCCTCCTTTCTACCACAGCCTCTGGCCCAGGGGAGTTTGCTGCAGCCGCAAGTCTGCTGCATAGACAGCAGGGAGAGAGAGGGGAGACAGACAGACAGACATGGGGGCATGGGGAGGAAAGGAAAAAGTAATCTTACTGCCAGTCCCCTAGTACACGGCTCCCTCTGTCTCATCTGGGGTGCCCTCCTGGGCAGTCCCCACCCAGCAAACCCCTGACAGTCACAGAAACCCTGGGCGCCCGGGTCTCCTGGAGCAGCATGATGGGCCATACAGGGAGTGACCTTGGCCGGGCCACTTGGCTTCTGTGTGCAGATGGTCCCTGCTGGCCCCCGTCATGGGCCCTGGGAAAGGCTCTGCCGAAAGCAGGCTGGGTCCCTAATGGACTGAGGTTGGCTTGGGAGGGTCCCTGCCTGACACCGTGGCGGAGGGCGCTGCGGAGGCTGCGGAAGGGGCGTGAGGCATGTTCTTCTCTGAGGGTTGGAGTGACCGTTCCGTGCCTCTCACCGAGGGACGAGGCGGCCAGGACCCTCCCAGGCGCACACCAGCTGTCCTTCCTCCCAGCCTGGTGTTCCGGGAGGGCCAGGAGCTCGCTCAGCAGGGCAGCTCCCCTGCCCGGCTGCAGGGCTGTTGCAGGGATGTGGGGGGTGCTCAGGGCGGCTGCCAGGCTTCCCAGCCTGCCGACAGTTCTCTCCTTAGCCCAGCCCCCTTTTTATTTTTAGTGATTCCAGAAGATACTGGTGGGGATTGCAGCTAGCTTTTAGTTTTTTTATGTTTTAAATCCCTGTTTTTACTGGAAAATCTTGGATCTCTCATAACGTGGAGGCAACAGCACAGGGCTTCTGGTCCCAGGTCCGAAGGCTGTGGTCCTCCGTGCTCTATGAGGTCTGTCCAGAAGGTACCCAGCCGTGTATTGTGGAAAATAGAGACATTTATTGAAGAAGACACAAGAAACGTTGCACATAGGACAATGACGCCTCAGTCCCCTTCAAAGTGTCTACCTTGGGACCTCACACAGTTCTCCCAGTTGCCATCAGCTGCCCCGTCCTATTTTCCTGAATCTCATCGATGGTCTGAAATCTCTTCCCTTTCAAAGCTGATTTTAGTTTTGGGAAAAGCCAGAAGTCACAGGGTACCAAATCTGGGCTGTAGGGGGTCTGAGTCACCTGGGTGATTTGATGTTTTGCCAAAAAAACTCTGCACGAGATGTGATGCGTGAGCAGGTGCGTCATCATGATGAAGCTGCCCATCACCAGCTGCCCACAGCTGTGGGCTCCTGAATCATCCGAATAGTTTCCACAGAGGAATGTTCAAGCTTAACACAAAATCTGATGCAGATTCATCGCTCTACTCGCTCATTTTGAATGTGACGGCCACACAGTACACATGCTCACTCAATGGTGGCTCCCGCCCCCACTGACTAGTACAGTGAGGTCGTCATTGTTCACGTGTGTGTGTTCCAGTCCACTCTCCTTGGCTGCCAGGTCACGTCGATGTCACGCAAACCGTTCTCGTTATATTAACAACCGCTCGATTTTTTCCAGACAGACCTCGTGTGGTGACGGTGACCTGTTGCCTCTCTCTTGGGTTGTCTGGGGGGTTAAATCAGACAACGTACGTGGGAATGCTTTCCAAATGGACATGCTGTCCTCCCTGCGTGTTGGCAGGGCAGGAGGCAGCCGTGGCCCCAGTCTCTGGGCTCCACGTGGCTTATGTGACCCTTGTTGGGGGGCTGTGTGAAGTCCCGCCACTGGTCTGTGACGGCGTTTATGACCACGCGTCACCGAACACTCTCTCTCCCTCCCACTTATATGTGGTATTTAAGTTTTCCCGTATTGACAATCGGCACAATCTCTACCTTCCAGTGGCTCTGTATTTCTGTTCAGTTCTGTGTATGCCACAGAGTATGAATCGTTCTATGAGTGAGCATTTTGGTGGTTTCTGGTCTTTGCTATTTTAAATAGTACTTTGTGAACTTTCAAAAAAATTAAGATGTAATTCACATGCCATGAAGTTTACCCTTTTAAAATATACAATTCAGTAGTTTTAAATATATTCACAGACTGGTACAACCACGATCCAATTCTAGAACATTTATGAGTGTTACATTTTTTCCCTCGAAGGCAGGGGTGTCAAACTCGTTTTCACCAGAGGCCACACCAGCCTTGCAGTTGCCTTCCAAGGGCCGGAATAATTTCAGGACTGTATAAAGGTAACTACTCCTTAACGGTTAAGGAGTTGAAATTACATTCGGCCCTTGGAAGGCAACTGCAAGGCTGGTGTGGCCTCTGGTGAAAACGAGTTTGACACCCCTGTTTTAAGTATACTTCTGAAGTGGGATTAATAGGCCAAAGGGTAAAGTCTACTCCGTAGCTGTTACTGCATCTCACGGGACCCCTCTTGCCTTCCATGGGATGCCACCCGTGAGGGTCCAAGGGCCAAAGCTGTGGGTCTCCCCTGCTCGTGGTTTCGGACGAGCTCTGGACTCAAATGGATGGAAGCCCAGTGTGTGGGGGCCTTTCTTCCCCGTGTCCACCCTGGCTGTGCTTTGTCCTGTCCTTGTTCAGACATCAGTGGGTTTTAACCCTCGCCTTTCAACCTGGAACAGGACACTAGGGGTCAATAGAGGTCCTTTTTGGAAAAAAAATCATCAGTCCCCAGTAACTGGTGGTCACCAGAAAAAGCCAGCTTGCTGGGCGTCTGTAAGAGGCCAAGCTGCCCCCCCGCCCCCCGCCCCCGCTCCGTCTTGTGCTTAGCTGCATGGCCTCCCCCTGAGAGGCACAGGTCCGTGGTTCTGGTCACTGCACTTGAACTCTGAAAAGATACAGCTAGCCAGGAAAGGATCAAATTCCACAAATCTGTGGGCTGTGCTGAGCACGGTGCACCCCCTGAAGCTTGAAATTAGGGATAAAGGAAGCTGCCTTCTACACAGCGGGTAGCAAACCCGTGAAATGCGCTCTCCCCACGGATCGAGAGAGGATAAAAATAGGAAAAGGGCCACGTAGGGATTTGCCAAACTAATGAATAGTAAGCAGCTAACAGGGCTTTTAAGGACGCTGCTGTGCCCCCTCCATCCAGAATTCATCTGTTCTCAAAGCTTTATTCTCTCTGTGCTCGGCTCTGCTGTGATTCATTGATTCTCAGACCCATTTCCCCCCCATATTTGAACCTCTCTGAAGGTGGGTTTCCCGCGGACGGGGTGACATAGTTGAACGGGCAGCCCGTTTCTTTCTTCGTGGTTGTGAAATAACGATTCTTTCCCCGGCGATGGCATTTTTTATCTGATGAAACCCAGTGTCTCTCCAGCCTTCGCTGCCTTTGCGGGTCCCCGCTGACACCTGCAGCCCCCGCTTGGATATTTTCACAGAACCACTTCAGACTCGGCATATTCAGAACAAAAACCGTCACTGCATTTTCTTCATGAAAGACCCGCTGCCCTTCCTAACTTGTCATTTCCACGTGGTGACCGCTCCCCGAGTTGCCTGGCTGCCGGCCCCTCTCTTGTAGCCCCGGTAGCGATAAAAACACTGGCCGGTGCTGGTCGGCGCTCCCGGGTGTCGGCGCTGTTCCAGGTGTGCGTCTGCATAAACTCATTATCCCGCAGCAGCCCCCCCGGGAGGACACTGTGACGGTTCCTCTCCCGTACGGGAGACAGAGCCACTCACCCAGGGTCACAGGGCTAAGATGTGGCCGAGTAGGCAGCCTGGCGGGAGCCGCTCACTCCAGGTCACGGCTCTGAACCTCCTTTCCCTGAGCCAGCCCATCCCCACCCGGCATTTACTCACCGGCTGAATACTGTCTGCATGTCACTGTGGCTCCGCGTGGTCGGGCCCTGCTGGACGTCATCACTGCCAGCCCCTCTCCGAAGTTCACCTTGCAGATCCTGGACGGCTCGGTCTTCCCTAGCTCTAACATTAAAAAAAAAAAAAACAACAGCAGTTTTATTGAGATGTAATTCATCTATCACACAATTCACCCATTCACAGTACGCAGTTCAGGGGGCTTTAAGATGCTCCCAGGGCCGAGCAGCCATCAGCTCCGTCCATCACCCCGAGGAGCCCTGGGCCCCTTAGCTGCTGTCCTTGAACTTCCCCCGTTCCCCCCAGCCCCTCACAACCACTGGTCTACTTCCCGTCTCTGTGCATTCGCCTGTCCTGGACTTTTCATGTGAATGGAATCCTGTGATGGGTGTATGGCCTTGGTGTTTGGCCTCTTCCACTTGGCATGTTTCCAAGGCTCATCCACACCGTTGCTTGCGTCAGAACGTCATCGCTCTTCCTTGCTGACTAATATTCCATTCCGCGGACAGACAGACCGCATTTTACCGGTGCATGCGTCAGCTGCTGCACACTTGGGATGCGACTGTGTTTTGGCTGTTGTGGGTGACATGACCGTGAACATCCACGTGCAGGTCTTTGTGCGGACACCTGCGCTCTCTTCTCTCGCGTGTACGTGGCGGTGGAATTGCTGGGTCGTGTGGGAACTCTGTAACTGGCCGAGGCCAAGAACTTCGAATGGCTCCGCAGACCCCTCGGGCTCGTTTCCCCGGCCCTTTCCACCTGTCCGCGATTCCTGCTGCTCAGAACCATGCACGGGCTGCGTCTGCCGGGCCAGGCTTGTCATCGGAACCGAGTGCTGTGGCCTTGCCCTCCAGCTCCGCCGTTCACCCCAAGTGGGACGTGGCCCCCCCCGCCCCGGGCAGAGTCAGCCCACACATACATGCCTTTGGGACATGCAGCCTTCTTAACAATGTGAATTGTTTGTGCACATTTAAAAATCACGTGAGCGGCCCTGGCTGGTGCGGCTCAGTTGGTTGGAGCATCATCCCATAACTGAAAGGTTGTGGGTTCAATTCCTGGTCAGGGCACATGCAGGAGGCAGCTGATCAGTGCTTCTCTCTGGCATCGATGCTCCTTTCTCTCCCTTCCTCTCTTCCTTTTTCTCTCTCTAGAAAGCAGTGGGGAAAAAATGTCATCAGTGAGGATAAAATATATGTATATAAAAAATCATGAGATTACAGTTAATGATCCAAATGTCTATGTTCTTCTGCTCCTGGGAGGCACCACCTGATGGCAGCTGAGGCAGTTAACTGCCACTTTTACTGGCACTGAAGGCTGGGGGCGCTGACCTCTCACCTCGTCCCATCCTCCCCAAGCCCAGCCCAGCTTGCTTCTTTGACCTTTGTGCTCCACTCCGCAAGCCCTGGTGTTCATGCCACTCGGCGCCACACCGAGCGAGACACCGCCGTGTGGTTGTTCGGTGGGAGTGGCAGGAAGTTCAAAGGGAGCCGTTCTGGTGGCAGGAATTGCAGGTGCTGGGGCCAACCATCTGGGTTCGAACCTTAACCAGCTGTGTGACCTTGGGCAAGTTACCTAGCCTCTCAGAACCCCAGTTTCCGTATATTTCCAATAGGGGTCACCACAGGACCTCTTGGTGTGTCGCTGTTGCGACGAGCAAGCGGAGGTGGGGGGGTGCGCACACACTGTTAGTCCCGTTGTCTCTTTTCTGATGTCTTCTCAGCGATGCTGCGAGAACTCTGAGGGCCAGAACCTGGTGGGGCTGGGGGGCTCAGCCGCCCTTCTCCCAAGTGGGGGGCGCCTCGAGTGTTTGGGCAGGATGGTTGGGCCGGGTCTCCCTGCACTCTCAGGGGTGCACTCTGGCTGGGTGAGGGGGACAGAATTCCGGTTGGGAATCAAAGAGTCAGAATTCTACCCTGGGGACAAGGGCGCCTTCCTGCAAGAGGGCTCCTGGCTTCCTTTCTTGCCACCCCTCCCCCACTGGCACTGCCGTCAGGCGTGGCACACTGGGCTGACCTCAGAGCAGGTTGTCCGGGGGCCTGCCCCAGCCCGCCCGCTGTCCGGCTGGCTGAGTTGCACGGGGCCCTGGTTGTGGCAGGTGGCTCAGGACCAGCAGCCAGGACGCCACTGGAAAGCAGTGTGCTGGGCTAGGCAGGTTGGAACGAGGACCCGTTTCTTTTTGTGTGTGTGAATTGGACAGTGACTAGATTAAAAAAGAATGTTTCCAAATTATGTGTCAGCTCTACAGAACTACGCTATAACAAATACCATGTACCTACAAACCCACCTTTAAAAAAGAACTTTAGCCCTGGCTGGTGTGGCTCAGTGGATTGAGTGCCGCCCTGCAAACCGGAGCGTTGCCAGTTCGATTCCCGGGCAGGGCACTTGCCTGGGTTGCAGGGCAGGTCCCTGGCTGGGGGCGCGTGAGAGGCAACCAATAGATGTATTTCTCGCACATCAGTGTTTCTCTCCCTGTCTTTCTCCCTCCCTTCCTCTCCAAAAGTAAATAAATTAAAATCTTTAAAGAAGAACTTATTGTCTCCTGCATCCCTCCCCAGATTCTATCCCGTATCCTCTCGTTCGCTGTTTCAAATTTTGTGTAGGTTATTCTCTTGCTTCTCTCTGTTGTGTCCCTGTGTGTCTGATCCACTAACACTATACTGTGGGCTTCTGAAGGGGTGTGCCTGAGGGGGCTGTTTCGACCCCTTTGTCCTGCATCCAGGATCATCTCTTCGGATCTGACGTCTAATAACTGACTCTCTTCAACTGTTTCTAACACATAAAACCCATCTACTGCATTTCCGATCTCCAGTGATATGTTTTCCTTTGTCAGAGTTCTGGTTTTTCTGGCCATTTTCCATCCTATTTGCAGAGCTCATTTTCGGGAAGCATTCGCGTTTCTTCCTGTCGACACGGTTTTGCGCCTGGTCCGCAGCATCATGTGCTCATCTGTTTGCTGCATGGCGTTGCGTGGTTGACTGGTACTCCGTCAGGTGCCTGGGACGCAGCAGCGGGCAGAGACGCAGCCCCTGCTCCGAGGGAGCTTCGGGCGTGGCGGGGCAGAGTCAGACAGGCACGGAGTCATTTGGGGGACTGGCAGAAGGCGGGGCCCCCCGGAGGGTGGGCCTGAGGTCAGTGGCGCCTCCCGGGAGCGGAGACCTGCAGGACAATGGAGTTGTGGGGCGTCCAGCGGTGGGAGGAGCTCACGCTGAGCTCGGAGGAGGGAATGGAGTGAGGTGTGTGCCTAACCAGCTCCTGACTCTGCCAGTACCAGCTCTGGGCATCCGACTCTTCCCTCTTGTGCAGAGCAGGGACAGGCGTGGTGACTGCCACGCAGGATCTGTGAGCGTGGCCAGGAGGGGCGTGTGGAACGTCTCGGCCCCGTGCCAGGCCGTGGTAGGCATCGGGGTATCATTGCCGGGCTCCGTGCTCACTCAGTGCTCTGTGGTACGCCCTGTTACCCTCGCAGTGACCTGTCCACCTGCCCACTTGACGTTTCCATCTGCACATCCTAAGCTGAAATACACTCGAGACAGAACCCGTGGTTTGCATCGCTGTCCTGCAAATGTTGCCACTGCCGGTCCTTTCTTTAGGTCCCGATTCTAGGAGTTCCCTGGGGTTCCTCTGTTTTGCTCAGCGAGCCCGGTCAGTGCTGACTCCAGAATGAACCGTCCACCCTCTGCAGCTCCTGCTCTGCCCCTAAAGCCTCCTCCTTGGTCTCCTTGCTTCTATAGCTGTCCCCCCAACAGCAGGCTGGGAGGATCTACCCTGAATACACGTCAGAACTTGTCCTTTCCTGCGTGACACCCTCCCCTCCAGCGGCTTCCCCTGAACGGAGAAGCAAGAGCAGCCTCCACACCTGGGGCCCCAGGGCCCTACGCTCCTGTTTCCTCCCGCTGGCTCCCCCTCCAGACCCGTGGCCAGTTGAACTCCAGATCTCTGCTCCCCACATGCTCCCTCCCAGGCTCTCTGCAGGGCTGACTCTCCAGGTCTTGAAGGGACCTTCCCATTAGCCTCTGGCGCCATCTCAATTTCTCTACTGACTTATCATTCTTCTCCTTCCCCACTTCCCTCCCCGTAAGCTGAGGGCAAGGATCCGGCTGTGTCCTTGGTGCCTGCAGAGTCCCTGGCACCTTTGTGCACTGGGTAATGGGTGGCACTTGTCAGCAAGAGGCAGAAACAGAAGTCACACTAGTAAGTGGTCATCAGACCCCAGAGCCAGGCCAGTGCCCCGGGTGGGGGGAGGGGCTTGGGGGCAGGGCCGGAGGCCAGCCACATGCTGCGAGTGCAGCCTGGCCCTTGCTGGGACCAGAGCCTTCCCCTCGCTCTTCCTGGAGAAGCCCAAAGAGTTCAACTCGTCTTAAATGGCTCTCACCGAGGGGAGGTGGCCCAGAGACACCCCCTTCCTGCTCTTGTTGAGGTGTTCTGCCTAAGCCGTTTTCTGTGGGCTCTGGACCGGGGAGTGCGGGTGCAGGGCAGGGTCTCGTTCCCCTCACTTCAGGGCCTCCTCCTCTCTGTCCTCCTCCCGCGCAGGCCGCACCAGCTTCTATGAGGAGTACGGGGTCATTCGCGACGTCCTGCAGAACCACCTGACGGAGATCCTGACCCTGGTGGCCATGGAGCTGCCTCACAACGTCAGCAGCGCGGCAGCTGTGCTGCAGCACAAGCTGCAGGCCTTCCGGGCGCTGCGGGGCCTCCGGAGGGGCAGCGCCGTCGTGGGCCAGTACCAGGCGTACGGCGAGCAGGTGCGCAGGGAGCTGCAGAAGCCGGACGGCTTCCAGAGCCTGACGCCGACCTTTGCAGGTGGGCTCGGGGGCCAGGCACGGGCACGGGCTGCGTTCCCTGGACCGTCCCACCTCCCCAGCGCGGAGCTTTCTGGGAGAGGGGGGCTCCCTCAGACTGCAGACAGTGACCCCAGAACACAGGCAGCAGCCATGGACCGGCACCTGCTCTGTGCCAGGCATTCACATACATTGTCTCGTCTAGTCCTCGCACCGGGCAGGTGGGCTTGTCATCCCCATCTAAAGGGAAGGAAAGCGAGGCCCGGTGATGGTGAGAAGCTGCCCGAGGTCCAGCAGAGACAGTACGTGGGGAGACAACAGGCTTGGAGCTCCAGTTAGGAGTCCAGTCAGTCTCCGGCCATTAGCACCCCTTGCGGGTGTCCTTGCCTGTGCACCCCCCATCCCTTCTCCTGCACCTGACCTTGCTTCAGGCGCGTCCACAGTCCCCTCACCCCCAGAGCGAGACTTTTCTCAGAGGCCCCAGGTCGGAGACTTGGCCCGTTCTCTCTCAGAGGCCTGGGAGTCTAGGAGGGGAAGTGTGCACCATAGTCCCCGAGTGCTTGTCTGGCTCTGCTGGGGAGAGGGTGATGGGGGTGGGGTGGAAGGTGGGGGTGAATCTAGCAAGGCCAGGGGTGTCCCAGCGCTGTGGGTGCCTGGCGGAGGGGCTCTGGGAGGGGAAGGGCTGGTTGGCAGGAAGGTCGGAAGGGAAAGTTGAGTGGGCCAGCAGGAAGTCCCCATTTCCCTGTGTGGGAGAGTCACCTCAGCTGTCCCCTGTCACCGCAGGCATCCTTGTTCACGTGGACAACCTGCGCTGGGAGGGCGTCCCCTTCATCCTGATGTCGGGCAAAGCCTTGGACGAGAGAGTGGGCTATGTCCGGGTCTTGTTCAAGAACCGGGCGTTTTGTGCCCAGAGCGAGAAGCACTGGGTGGGGGACCGAAGCCAGTGCCTGCCACGGCAGATCATCTTCTACGTTGGCCACGGTGAGCTGGGCAGCCCTGCCGTGCTGGTCAGCCGGACCCTGTTCAGGCCCACCCTGCCCTCCAGCAGCTGGAAGGAGGTGGAGGGCCGGCTGGGGCTCCACCTTTTTGGCCGCCCTCTGTCCGATTTCTATGCCTACAGCCCTGTGCGGGAGCAGGACGCCTACTCCGTCCTCATATCGCACATCTTCCATGGCCGCAAGGACTCCTTCATCACCACGGAGAACCTGCTGGCCTCCTGGGCCTTCTGGACGCCCTTGCTGGAGGACCTGGCCCGAGAGGCCCCGCGCCTGTACCCAGGGGGAGCTGAGAACGGGCACCTGCTGGACTTCGAGTTCAGCGGCAGCCAGTTGGCCTTTTCCGTGCCGCAGCCTGAGCAGCTGGTGCCGGGGCCAGGTTCCGCCCCGATGCCCAGTGACTTCCAGGTTCTCCGGGCCAAGTACCGAGACAGCCCCCTGGTCGCGGCCTGGCCCGAGGAGCTGATCGCGAAGCTGGCCAGCGACATCGAGGCCGCAGCGGCGAAGGCGGTGCAGCGTTTCGGCCAGTTCCACCTGGCGCTCTCGGGCGGCTCCAGCCCCATCGCCCTGTTCCAGCAGCTGGCCACGGGGCACTACGGCTTCCCCTGGGCCCACACGCACCTGTGGCTGGTGGACGAGCGCTGCGTCCCGCTCTGGGATCCCGAGTCCAACTTCCAGGGCCTGCAGACGCACCTGCTGCAGCACGTCCGGGTGCCTCACTACAACGTCCACCCCATGCCCGTGCACCTGCACCGGCGGCTCTGTGCCGAGGAGGACCGGGGCGCCCAGGCCTACGCCGAGGAGATCTCAGCCCTGGTCACCAATGGCAGCTTCGACCTGGTGCTGCTGGGCATGGGCACCGATGGGCACACGGCCTCCCTGTTCCCACAGTCGCCCACCGGCCTGGACGGCGAGCAGCTGGTCGTGCTGACCGAGAGCCCCTTCAAGCCTCACCAGCGCATGAGCCTCAGCCTGCCACTCATCAACCGAGCCAGGAAGGTGGCGGTCCTGGTCATGGGCAAGCTGAAGCGAGAGATCACCCTGCTGGTGAGCCGCGTGGGCCATGCGCCCAAGAAGTGGCCCATCTCGGGCGTCCTGCCCGATTCCGGCCAGCTGGTTTGGTACATGGACTACGAGGCGTTCCTGGGATGACGGTGCCTTCACCCTCTGCCCCCTCCTGTGCTGTCTGTCACTTGTCCTGTCCCCTCCCCTCTGAGTCCTGCCACCTGCCCGCGTGCCCCGGCTCTCTGGAATCCGATGCCGTGGGGTCAGGCCCTGGGAGAGGCCCAACCCAATCAGTCCCTCTGATGGTCCCTGTGTCGTTGTGGGGGGCAGACACAGAAAGAAGGAAGACATGAAGCCTCATGTGGTGCTTCAAATCCAAGGCAGGAGAGAAACATGTACCCGAAGAGAAGACCTGCGGCAGCTCCACATGAACGTCACCAGCACACGACAGGGTGGCGTGGAAGCTCCCAGCCCCAGAAGCAGGTGTGTGGTCGGCCGGCCGCTAGGAGGTGTCCGGAGGGGGGACCCGAGAACTGGCCCTGTGGGGAAGAGTGTGGACAGCAGAGAGAAGGGAGCACCAGCCGAGTGGGTGCTGGGCGCTGTCTGCAGCGCTCGGGCTGCCTAGGCCCTGGCTTCCTGTTTCCCCTCCTCCCCCTTGTCCTGTCCACCTGCTCAGAGTGTCCAGTCCCTTCCTCCTCAGTCCCGACTGGGTGCCCCCCCACCCCATGCCGGCTCTGTGCCTTGCCTGTCTCCCAGATCCTCCATTCACAGATGGGTGGAGGACGGTGACAGTAACACAGCCACAAATACCAGGATGTTACCATGGTGCCAAAACCTTGTGACTGTCATTGGGAGCCCTTCCCCAGCAGATGCACTCCTCTGCCTGGGGGAGGCGCTGGTGCCCCGGCTCCTCAGGGAGGACCCCGTCCGCACGGTCAAACACGCTGGGCGCAGGTGCTCTGGTCATTCCAGGGAGCCCTTCTTTAAGAGGGGCCTTTGCATCTCAGGGGACTTCCTGGCAGGTGTTCCCACTCTCAGCACCCTCTCTTGTTTTACCAGGAGACCCAGTCACATCTTTCTCGGGGGGGAGAGATGTGTCATGGAACCGCAGACCATCCAGACACTGATCTGACCAGACAGGGGCCAGGCCCTTGGGGGGTCAGCCACAGCACAGGGCAGCGTTGGCTCCCGCCCACCTTTCTCATACTACCTCGAGGTGGCTTCCAGCCTGCCCACTTCCTGCCTGCGGGCCCCTCCCTCCCGCCGCCTCTCGCTTCACTGCTGACGCCCTGCCGGGAGACTGAGGCACTAACCGGCAGCTTCTCCTTAAGAATAAGTTGGGTGCTCTGCCCTTGAGAAGTACAGGCCAGTGCCACCTGTTTTCCTGGAACCCCCAGGGGGGTATCTCTGAAATGCTTTAAAAAAAAATCAAAATTGTCAGTTTTTACTTCAGCTTCCCACAGAGTCATGCCCCCAGGCTGGGACTGTGCCCCACCCTCTGCCCACACTGTGCACCAGACGGACGCCCAGGACCGACTGAGGGCTGTCCTTGGGGAGGCGGAGCACCACGGAATCTGTATCTTCACTTTGGACTGTTCAGACTGTCTCCAGGGCTGCAGATGTACAGAAATTATTGCTCTTGTTTGAGATGTGAGCCTGTGAAATGGATGCCCGGACCGGGGTGCTCTTTGTTAAAATCCCGCCTCCTCTGGCCCCCAGCGGCCAGGTGCAGACAGGGCATCCCTCTGTATACCAGGAGAGCTGACCTTGGCGGAACAGAATCACAGTCCTGGGGTCGGGGCGTCTCCTCCCTTGCTGGAGGTCAGCATCCTAGCTTTTGCATTGGTGATGCTGGTGGACCCAGGTGGTTGCAGTTTCGGTGCCACCTGTGGCCACATGGGGGCGCTGGTGCACCATCCCCGCGGGTGTGCCATCTGACTTGGGAGGAATTCCCCCCCCACCCCCCACTGTGTTGTACTTGCATTTTCATAATCTGCCTCCCGGCGCCCTTGGCCCTGAGCACTCCCCCAGCTGTTCTCAGGGAATTTCGTCCTCTGTGGTTGCAACACCAAAGAGAACACAGCCTCCGCAGGCCCTAGTCTCAGTCCGGGATAAAGGGTGAGCTGCCACCATTTCTGAATAATAGTGAGTCAGTGCAGGCTTGGGCCTGGCACGTCCCGTTCTTAGACGGTTGCCCTGCCTCAGAATGTTCCCTCTGTCTGTGGGGAGCTTGCATCTGGGGGTAGGGAGGGGGCAGAAGGGCCAAAGGCTTCCTTCCCAGAATCAACTGCTGTCTTCAAGTCACATGCGAAAAGACCACCAGAAGACATTGTAAGCATTCCCTTCCACCCGTTCCCTCCCCCTCCCTCCTGCCCTGCGCCAGGAAGGAAGAGTCTCAGAACCCGACCAGTCACACTGCTGCTTTCCACACTTTCTGGACCACAATCCACAGCCAGAAACCCTTGACATCCTGAGTCCTGCGGGGATCCGTGCCAAGCACAAGGGTCGTGACATGGGGTACCCTCTCTTTTCTATTTTTCATTAAAAAATGCTGCTTGTAATCCGCTAACTTGAGTTGATAACACAGCTTGAAGCATGCTACTGGAATGCAGCTCTACCTGCCCCAGAAGCCGAGGACCCAGGCTTGGAGGGAGCACGGGCCTGGCTCCCACGGGGATGCCGCTGACCTCCTTGGGACTGGGACCCAGGCCTTGCAGCCCCGCAGCCCCACGCCTCGGGCTCACCCACCCAAGTGAGGCTGCCCAGGCCCCGAGCCGGTGCTGCTGCAGCCCAGGAGGTGGGATGCTCAGGCCTCATGGCGAGGGAGGGCGGTGAAGAAGCTCTAGTCAGAAGCCTGGGAGCGATTGTGACATAGTGGTTAAGTGCCAGGCTGGACACCAAGCATTCTGCCCAGTGTGGCCTTGTCTGAGTCCTTCCGACTGCTCGGTGAGGTAGGCAGAGGGAGCCTCATTTACCGATGATTTTGAAACTGAAACTGCAGCCTAAAGACAGCAGGCCAGTCGCTCTAAGCCAGGCATGGAAGCTGGGTCTTGAGGATTCTAGACATGCCCTGCCGGCCGCCCTGCGGTGCCACTGCCTTCCCAGGGAGCCCTGGGGTGCTCGCTGCAATGCCTGTGACCCCGACTCCTGTAGAGGCAGAAGGGCCCCTCCTGCGGGAGGCCTTGTCAAACTGGCATCCCTAGAGCAAGCTCGTCGCCTCGTGTGGTCGGGAAAGAGGCGAGGGACTTTCCAGACTGCTGTGACCTAGAATCTGATTTCGATCTGGGAGCGCAGTTTTCCTGCTAACCGCAAGCTACCACTGCCCCGTTCTGTTGCTCTTTCCCGCTCCCCATTCTCTGCAGACAACACTCTGTTCCCACTCCCGGCTGAGCAGCGTGGTCGGGCTGCCTGCCTGCGGGAGAAGATTCCCGAACACCCCGTCCAGGATTGCCATTCCAGAATGCGCAGGCTGGTCTCCCCGGTGTCTTCGGGAGCTTTGCCAGCCCAGGCAGAGAGAGCTGGAGACAGTGTGACAGAAAGGAAGGGAGAAGCTTCCACCAAACCTTTCCTACTGTTTAGTTTTCAGAAACAAGTCCTCCCCCCGCCGCCGCCCAGCAAAAATGCACGCAGCCTCCCATGAGCAGCGTCTGCCTGGTCCTTGCGCAGCTGCGTTTTTGCCCTAAGCAGACAGGGCCCTGTGGCCCTTGGTCCCCTAGCAGGGGAGCAGCCTAGCGGCGTGTGGGAGAACGAACAAGTCACGGGAAGGGCCAGCGGCGAGGTGGCCGTGGCGTCCAGCCCACAGGAGCTGCACCCGACCACCCCACAAAAGACAGGGGCCTTGAGAGGGTGGTCCCCTGTCTGGCCACTTGCTGCAGTGAAGGATGTGGGCTGCAGGGTACCCCCACACCACACCCACACACACCTCCCCCACAGCCACTCTGCTGGGCACTACCCTCCCGCTGCAGCTCACTTGAGGTGCTACTGGCTTTTTTTCAGGTGACATTTCCATGAGAAAAGGCACTTTCTCCCTCCCCCTGGTTCTGCACTTGGAAGACCAGGGTGAGGGCAGATACCAGCAGGGCCTCCCCTGGGCCCCAGGGCTGCTGCCGCCCACCTGTGCCTTGTTCCCAGCCTGGAAGGCCAGTTGGTGCAGTGCTTAGGGGCAGTTGCCAGCAAGACACCTGGGGGCAGAGCGGGGCGGGGGCGATCTGTATCAGGTCCCTGCCTTCTCTGCCCCTTGCTGGGAAACTCTGCACTGGGCTTAGGTCAGGCGAGGAGAATGGAGCCCGGGAAACTCCCTGTGCAGTGGGGAGACAGCGGACAGAGAACCCACCTCTGCCGAGTGGCGAGACTGTGCCTTTTTGCAGAGAGAGAGAGAGAAACTGCCCCTGGGTTTTTATGGAAATACTGGGCACTTCAAGATGCCTCACACAATGAGACACATTCAGTTTTTAAAATGACTTTTTCTATGTCCAACGTAGCATTTATTTTTTAAACAATAAACTCGTTTTGCCAAAACCCACGTTTCCCCTCTTTGTCTGGGAGACAGAGGGCGATGGGCTGCGGGCCCTGGCGGGCGCTGTGTGTGCCCAGAGGAGGGGAGGTCGGGCGAGCCCTGGAGCGTGGCCCCGGGTCTGGATTCAGTGCAGGTCCGGGCACGTTGGAGCCAAGCAGCCACATTCCACCGCCCGAGGGCCGCGGGGCCTCCTGGGAGGCCACCGCGGCCAGGGCGACCCCTCTCACAGATGCTCCCCGACTTCCTGGCAGTCCACAGGGCGTGGACTGCGGCATCTCGAAGCAGCAGGATCGGTGCCACGGCCAGTCTCGTCACGTCCTCTGCCTGTGTCACACTCCCGGGGGTGTGAGGGTTGTGGGGCAGTCGGATAAACTGCAGAACCGCTGGGTGCAAGCCCTGGAGCAGCACCAGGAGGGGCCTGGAGAGCCCTTTCCCCTGCCCTCCCTCGCCTCCCGCCTCCCCGCCCCCCGATTCTCGGCTGTGAACAGTGGAGATTTTCTTAGTCGTTGTCAAGTGCAGCTTCAAGGCGAGTATCCAGCTCCCTCTTCTCATCAGATTCCTGCCCCCAAAGCCCTTCCCCCTGGGAACAGGGACAGGGCCCGTCTCTGAATCAGTCTCTGGGGCGGGGTAGGGGGTGCCTGTCCATCCCTGGGGCGTTGAGCCAACCCAGAGGGTCCCTCCCGAAAGCACAAGATGCTGCCCCAGGCCCACAGAGTGCCGCCTGGCGAGCTGGCGCGTGTCCAAGCTCCAAACTGCTCGCTCAGTGCCCACCGGCCCTGAGAAGCCGGGGCATTCTCGTTCATAAAATGACAATTTTGGCAGTTGTTATTTCGTGTTCTGGAGAAGGCAACATCCACCCAGAAGGTTTTCTAATCATAAAGTTATCCCAGACGCCCAGGTTTTGCCGGCGGGCTGCTCCGACACCCACCGGGCTCTGAGAATGCAGTCAGAAAGAGACGGGAGGGGAGGTGCCCACGCGGTGCGGTCGTGCGCTCAGAAATAAACACAGACCAGAGTGCTTCCCTCGGCACCCCCGCAGCCAGCTGCTGCAGCCACTCCCGGTGCCTCCGATGCTCCCCGGCCACCCCAGCTCCTGCGTTCTCAGCCACGGTTCAATTCTCTGCAAATATTTCAACTTATCATGCTGCCCTGGAGGCTCTCCGTGGGAAGGGTGTATAAGGACCAGGGAGGTTGCCGTCACCTGGGTCCTCTATGGAGCGACATTCCAAGCCAGCTCGATCGCCAATAGGCCAGCGGGGAGCTGGGCAGGCGCTGGGCAGCGGTCACCGAGGCGGGAAGCCCCCTGGGCTGGACCTCCGATGACATGAGGCAGCCGTGGGCCGGGGCCTGGCTGCAGCCTCCCCTCTGAGGCCGTGTCTGCCCCTGTCGCTCCACTGCTCTCTGCCCCCCACCCGGGGATGGCCCCTTGGTGGAGAGTTTCTTGAGGAAGAATGCTCTGGTGACTCACAGACAGGCTCCTTCCACCCTGAGGCACACCCCAGGACTCCCTCCAGGGGTGTCCCCAGCTGAGTGCAGTGGCTTCCTGGGCCTCTCCCCAGGGCCAGGCCTCTCCAGCGCCATGCCCCGGGGGGACAGGTTTGGGGAGCATGGGGGAGCTCAGTGCTCCACGATGGGGAAGGAGCCCAAGGGGCTGTCCCCCAGCTGTCCCCAATGTCCAGAGCAGCTGAGCATCAGCATCTCTGCCTAAGAGCAGAACCCGACACCCGTTCACTGCCCAGGAGGCAACTGAACACACCTGTGCCCAGGTGTGCCCTGTGCACCAGGTTCTGCGGTACCTCATCTGTCCGTCCACCTCCACGTGGACTCATCCGTGTCCAGGCCTGGAGGAGGAGGCCGTCCCAGGCTCTGACCCCTGGGCCCTAGCGTGCGCCTGGCGGTGTAGGGACTGTGGCATTGACCCTCCCAGCACCCCATTCCTCCCTCTCGGGTTTCTGTTCCTGCCTCTCTCCAGAAGGACAGAATCCTTCCGGTCCCCCTCCCTGGTCACAGAGAGGTCCAGGGAGAGAGGGTGACACAGCAGGGCGTCTTCTGATTGTCCATCCTCCATCTCCTTGCTCCCCTCTCCGTCATGCCCCCCGAATCTGGGCTGCGTCTCCAGCTCCCTCAGCCCCTGGCTCCTGTCAGATCCATCAGTGGGACCGGAGTGAGGTGGACAATCTATCACTGCAGCTGGGAAGGTTCTCCTGGACTGGCCTCGTCCTGAAGGAAGGGCACCGTGTTTGTGCAGCCCGGCCTCCCTGTGTGTCTCTGTCCCCTGGGGCTCCAGTTCTGTTCCCTCCCGCCAGCCCTTCCCCCCAGCTCTGCGAGGTCCTGGCTCCAGCTCTGCCCACACGGCCCGCTCCTCCGCGCTCACAGAGGGGGTCCTGCCAGGAGCGATTTCCTTTCAGACCCGAGGCCTGTCCAAACAGCCCACGAAGCTCCACTCAGCCCGGGGCACATTCTCTGCCCCTCAGGAGGGTGTTGGGAGCAAGGACTCGGGGTCCCTGCTGTTGTGGCTCTTGCGGGACAGTGTGTCGTGAGGTTAAGAGCTGGGCTGTGGATTCGAATCCCAGCTGTGCGGATTGGTTGTGGAGCAGCAGGCCCGACTTGACTACTGAGCTCTGTTACCGGGTCATGAACCCTGCTCCCTGGGAAGGGACTCAGCATCGTCCTCACTGTGGCGCCCTCCACAGCGGGAGACATGGGCCACTGCAAAAGCAGGGACATGTGTACCCTCACCAGGTCTGTTCATCTGACAGCTGCATGTCTCTCATGTCCCAGGGTCTCCGTCTTATACAAGGTGACAGACACCCTGCCCTGCACCCAGAAAATGAGAGTCTAGCGAGAGAACTGAGCACCTGACCAGGCAGGCTCCCAGGCACCCAACTCGGGTCGGGGGCACAGCAGGGCTCCGGGAAACGCTGGCCAGGGGCCACAGTTTACGTGTTCGGTAACCGCTGCCAACCGATTTCACATCACCCCGCAGGATTTATTGAGCACCTACGGCGTGCCAGGCACTGTGTTTGGTTTTGGGATGAACGGGGCACAGGACAGAGGAGCACCCTGCCTGGGGCCGCCAGTCTGGTGGGGAAGAGACAAGGACCCAGGTGATCGCAGGCTGCCCGGGAGCTGTGGAGGCACCTGCCCACCCCGGGGGCATCACAGACACTTCTCCAGGAAGGGTGCTCCAGCTGGGAGCCACTGAGAGGCTGCACAGGTGCGGGACACAGGCCAGCCCCAGCCCACCTCTGGGCCCTCAGTGCCCACCCCCCAGAGCTGGAGCTGTGTGGGGTGCAACCCCCAAGGCGCCCCCCGGGCCCAGGGGGATCTGCTTCTACTTGGTGACCTGGAAGCCCTTTGAAGGCTCTGGCCTTCTCCCAGTGCCCTCTGAGCTGTCAGAATGGCGGCCGCGCAGGCAGTTCACCCACAAATCTGTCCATCCAGCAGCCCAGCGGGTGGGGCCCCTACCCTGCACCTGCTTTGCCACGTGCCCTGGTCTCAGCCCCTGTGCATGCTCCACCCCCGCCAGCCGCTCCCAGAGCCCAGAGCCCCGAGGGGAGGCAGGGCTTCTTTCTGGGCCTTCTCTGTCATCCCTGTGTCCTTTCCAGATGCCCTGGGAGACAAGGTGACCCCCACGCAGGCTAGCGGCAGGGTGACCTGGGGCACCTCCTTGCCATGGGCCCTGCTGGGCACAGAGAAACACAGGTTGACAGATGGCGCTGGCTTTAGGCATCTGCTCCCGTGTCTGTGAGATGCAGCTTCCGGACAGAGCTCAGCCCACTCCTGCTGAGTGCCAGCTGCCTGGGTGGTCCAGGACTGGAGTGAAATCAGAGGCCAGAAGGAGCCCGGGTTCAAATTGCCACCAATTTCCTGCAAGTTCCTTCTGGAGCTCCAGGCAAACCCACTGGTTGGATATGGAAAGAAACACAGACCCCTCACTTAAAACCAGATGTCAGCGTCTGTCCAGAGCCAGCCCGGGGACAGCCACCAGCCCCCACACAGCAGACGGAGACCCTGTGCAGAGGAAGCCACTTCTTAGCTGGCACCTAAAAATATTGACTTGTTTTTTTTCTTTAAATAGAAAGGAAATTCAACTCACTCCACCCCAGACCTCCTCCTTCTGGGTTCACAGCGGGCACCGTGCGGACCTCACCCAGACTCAGCTTCCCCAACACCGAGCAGCTGAGGATCCGGGGGCTTGGAGCAAGGACAGAGTGGAGGATCAGGAGGGAAGGGGCCGGGCCGCCGCTGAGGGGCATTCCAGGGGGGGCTGGGAGGGACTGACTGGCACTGGGCTGGCCCAGAGCACCGTTCATCGAGAGGGGCTCTGGGCATCTCTGTGGCCCATGGAAATCAGAGGGAAAGGGCGACCCAATGCCCCATAACCTGAGAAGGGGCAGGGGGGCTCTGATACCCAGAGCCACCTGGCTTCTGACCTCGTCTCCCCCTAGATCCTCCATGGGCCTGTGCCAACAGTGGGCAGTGGCCGGACCAGGGCCTGTCCCTCTGGGTCAGGTGCCAGAGCTCTGAGCTCTGCCTGGGACAAGAGACCCCTGGGCCTGATGGCTCTGCTCCCACGTCTTGGTGGCCGGCTCCATGGGGATCCTCAGACACAGGGGGAAGAGCTCACTGAGAGCCCCGCAGCAGGGAGACCTGAGCTGGCCTGAGCCACAGCCGTGTGTGGATCGCCAGTGAGAAACTGCTGTGCCTTGGCGGGAGCCATCTCCAGGACAGACTGTTCAGCGGAGAGAAACAGGGAGGTGGTGTGTGCTGTGCAGCCCCACGCTAGCGAGTCTGGACCCGGGTCTGGACCACTCACAGGGAGCTGGCCAGCGGCTCGCCTCAGGGAGGAGGGATGCCTTCCGAAGTTCTTTTCTTTTTATCCTCCCCTGAGGACATGCTTATTGATTTCAGAAAGAGGGGAAGGCGGGGAGAGAGAGAGAGAGAGAAACACTAATCAGCTGCCTCCTGCACACACCCCAACTGGGTATCAAACCTGCAACCCAGGCATGTGCCCCGACCAGGAATCGAACCTACAACCTCTTGGTGTACGGGGGCTACAGTTCAACCAACTGAGCCACACCAACCAGGGCCGAAATTTCTTTTCTTGACTTGATTTGTATTTTAATAAAAATAATGCAGGCAAATAGTTTTTAAAATAGAGTAAAACAAAACCCCCGGCAATTTCCTGCCCCAGGCCTCCCCACGCCCAGGTGCTGCATCCCTAGAGGCCACTGCTTTCCATTCTTTTTTTTTTTTTAATAAACATTTTATTTATTTATTTTCAGAGAGAGGAGAAGGAAGGGAGAAAGAGCAATGTATGGTTGCCTCTCACATGGCCCTCACTGGGGACCTGGCCTTACTGCTGTGCTCCTCAACGGCCTGCTTGTACTACTGTTTCATGACTTTTTTCATTTTTGACATCACCTAACACCTAAAATCTAAGAAGCGACAGAGAATAACGGTTAAGCTGCTGACTTCTGAGCCAGAAACCCTGGGTTCGGAGCCCGGCTCTGTCCCTTACCAGTGCTGCAACCTGAACAGGTTACTTGTAACTCTTTCTTGGTGTAAAAACCTTGATCCTTCACAGCCCCTCCCCTTATCACTGCTTAGTGCTGATACGGCACCTTTCCACACCCCGTGATGATGGACAGGAAGTTCCTCCAGTCAATGCAGATTGTCCGTGGTTTAGTGATGGCTCTTATTTAAGGGGTGAAAAGTGGTAAATATTGTGCTGGCTATATGCCGTTGCCACTCCTTTTGAGTCAGCAAGGCAGTGCCTTTACCTTTGGCTGAATTCAATACTCTTGTTCAAAAAAAAAATTTTTAAGTTCTCACCCAAGGATGTGTTTATTGATTGTAGAGAAAGAGGAAGTGGGGGAGGGGAGAGAAGCGTTGATGTGAGAGAAACATAGATCGGCTGCCTCCCACATGCACCCCGACTGGGGATTGAACCCACAACGGTTTGGTTTATGGAACAATGCTCCAACCAACTGAGCCGCTGGGCAGGGCTGAATCACATACTCTTACTTGGGCTTGTACTTTAGCCACAGGAGAAATTCCAAACATTTACAGTGAAAGCTGGCTTGCCGTTGGGGTAGCCCATGACTTTGGGATGTGATGGAAACAGCGAGGGCTCCTTACCTCTAAAGGGGAAAAGCTTTTCAGTGGCTCTGATGCCCCAAATCGATTAGACTCCACAGTCTTGCCAGCCACCCTGGCTTTCACTGACACCCCGGCACGCCACACTCGACCCCCTAGAGGCTAAAGAACACCACCTCACTGACATGTCCACCCAAAACACCCCCCGCAAGGGCCCCATGGCCAGACAGCTGTCGTGGTCCAAAGGAATGCTCCCCAAGAGGACAGCTGAGAAAAATTGACTAGCAAAGCCCAGCAATTGATCTCAGAAAGGGAAAAACAACATTGGAAGTCTAGTAACTGTTGCCTCGATGAAAAAGAGAGAGCGAGGGAGAGCGAGAACTCTGATTTGGCTGAGTGACCCACAGGCCCTACCGGAAAGTCTAGGATCCCTTCCCACCGTCCATGCCTTAGGACTCTGGTCTGCTGACGAAATGGCAGCATTCATGAGTCAATATTGGTGGGAAAATAGCAATAACCCTACAAAAAGTGCCTGCCTTGCTTGTCCCACAGGCCCGGAGCACAGTTGGGGGAAGCCTGTTCACCCTGCTCCCGGACACAGCGAGATTTGGCGAATGGAGTTCCTCCACCTTCCCCCTTCTCCCAGGTGTAAGTGAGCCCTGTCGTATATGGTTCCTCACTGGGCCGAAGCCTTCCCTTGCCGACAGGCCACGGCCTCTTCTGTGGCTAAAATCCTGCTAGCCACGATTACCCCCTGGGGAGCCCCTCTCCAACGCCACAGCGATCGGGGAGCCCACCTGACGGGTCGGATGTTCCAACAACTGTGTGCTGGGCGGGGGGTCCTACATCTGCATTCTGCTCCCTGCCCTCAGCCCTCGGGCTCCGGGAAACGCCCCCCGGGCCTCGTTAAAACCCAGATGGACAAAAGCAGCTCCTCTGAATCTTAGGTTGACGCCGCCCCATCACTGGTGGCGCCACATAGGAAGAGGTGTCCCTGGCACTGCCCCTCAGGATCTCATCACCTGACCTTCTGAGATAATTGCAGATGTCCCATGCCCTGGGCTGCTGCTGCTTTCAATCCACAGCAGATCAAGGGAGACCTGCCTCAAGGCCGCGCGAGCCCGATTGCTGCTGTGGAAAATGACCGTGATTTGGCGGTGCACTCGGGGCGGGGGGTGGGGGGACGGGACAGCCCCACACCCACACTCCATGTCCCAGAAGTTGTTTTACTGGGAAAGACACCCCCAAAAGGACTCCCTTCAGCTTCATACAGTGACAAGGTTAACACCCTTCAGGTACTGGTGACAAACCCCTGTGCCGCCAAACTCCAGGGAGTGGCCCCGTGAGCCCCCGTGGCAGACCTGAAGAAGGCACCAAACCCCGAATCGACCTGTGACTTGAAATTAAAGATGCCCAAGAGCTGAAGCAGACCGCACTGGAAGGAAGCGGCTCTCCCCCCAGGAATGGGCCCAGCCCGTGCACCCTGCTCTTACCGCTGCCTCTCACTTTATCTCCCTGCTCTCTGTCTTGGAAGGACAAGGCACTTGCCCACAGGATCTGTCAACGGAAGCCTTGATCTGTCCAAGACAGCGATGACCCCTCAGCTCATCCTGCAAGTGATTTTTCTGGAATTCCAAATGCCACCGTACGTTTCCATGGTCTCGCGTGCCCGTCTGGTCAAGTTAGGGTACTAAGCCCACCTACCTTCGTTATTGGATTCAACAGAATCCAACCCTGGCATGGGAAAACGTGGCCTCTCGAAAATCTGGACTGTGTACAAAACGCCGCGGGACAACCAAGGGGAATCAGGCCATTGGGCGGCTTGCTGACATTGCCATGCAGGTAGGCGGCTTTTCAATATGTAAAATGCAGTATCTGCGCATCGGCTGAATGATGTGTGTACTAGAGAATGAGTCCACAGACACTGTCCCTTAGGTTGGCGCCTTCTGCGCACCTCCTGGCTACACCTTTACACCAGGAGGTCTCGATGATGGCCTTACTGCTCGGTGACTTACTGCCTCTGACAGCTGGGAACTCAGGGCCGTGTGTCCTCGCTGTCCTCACTCTCCTGTTCCTTCCTGTTAACAGAACAGCAGCCTCCCATTGGCTCGTCCCAGGAGATATCTGACCCGCCTTAACCGAGGAGGACTCCCAGGAGGCATGTGTGATTGTAGGTTTGCCTCTGTAGGGAGCACTTTCCTTCCAAGGACCGGAGCGAGTGCCAGTGAGCAAACAATCAGAAATCTCTCCCCAACGTTAGGAGAGTCGGCCGATTCCATAGCCAAGCAGTTTCAGCTCAGCAGGATGACTTGACTCATTGGCAACAGCAGTATCGGATCACTGTGTCGCCCTTGAGTAACTCCTACTGCATGGGGATAAACGCCTCTGGAGAAGGAGACACCCCGTCACAGAAAATCAGGGAACGAGCACACTAGCTGGTGCCTTCAGGTCTAAGCTCCTGGTTTAGACCACAGTACATGTACACTGAGTTTGTTAAGTTGTTTTTCATTTCGCTCAGTGTACTTCTTGTTGATTTTCGCACCTGTTGCTTGTCGAAAGTGGCCTCAGCGATGTTTCTGGTCTGGGCACTTCCTCTCTGCTGGGGGACACGATGCCCAGGGACAGTCTTTCCTGGCACCAAGGGACAAATGCTACCGAATGTGGAAGACCCTTCTGTCGTAAAATAGAAATAGTCCCAGTACCTACCTAGTAGGAGGGGTGTGTGAGAGGAAGTGTGTAAAAGAACAGAGCACAGTGCCTGGCACACAGTCAGCCTTTGGAAAATGTTAGCATGTAGGTGCAGGCCTCTCTCTGGCTAAAGAAAAGGTGGGCCACAGAGCCCATCTGTATAACATAATGCCTTATCATCACTCAGCGCTGTCTGAAATGATCCAGTTCCTGGGTATTGTCCGTCTCTCTGAGTTGAAAGGAGACTCTTTCAGGCCAGGAGGCCAGTCTGTTCTGTCTACCACTTGCTCTCCAGCATGCAGAAGAGTACTTTCAATATTTATTCTCTTAATATTTCATGGAAATAAATAACTACTGGAGGACCCAATGGCTGAATACTTGGAGGGGGGGCTTTATTGCTTGTCTTAATGGAGCTTTCCTATAACACCGCAGATGCCCCGGGCAGGTGAAGGCACTAGTGACAGACTGTTGGAAACATCTGGTGAAGAGTTGAGACAGGCTTGGAGATCACAACCTGCTTGTTTTTATTTCACTGGAAGTGTTTTTGAAGAACTTTGTGATTATTTTCACAAAATCACTTATTTATTCATTTCTCTTCAAAGTTATAGGAACTTTCCTCAAGCCTCGTTATCACCCAGTGTCTCATTTAGAGCCACAGACATTTTGCATCATTCCTTCATTCTGGGGAGCAACAAGGTCTGATAGAGCTACACTGCAATATCACACTTTGCCAGCAGGTGTCGCTGTCTAATATGAGATCTTGCATGAAACCCACAGAAGTTTTAAGGCCGCAGAGCCTGCGAGATGAATCCACGTACCAATTCATTTCCGTAAGATAAGGGCCACTCTGCTTCAGTTTCACTCCACAAGACAAGAAGATATTATGTTAGAGATGCAGGCTGGGCCTGAATTTTATTAACACTTTTCAGTGTTCTTTCTGTCCTGGTGGATCTTGCCACACATCTCTGTTAACAGATCCCATGTTTTTCTAAGAAACCTCTTTTTATTATTATCGATATTAACATGTAAAATGTGCCTGTTATCTTGAAATTCTTCAAAACCCTTTGATTTCTAGCACAACCCCCTGCACATGGTGTACTCAATTAATATTTGTTGAATGATTGCCCCCATATCTCAACCCCTCTCAAATTCTGGGAAACATGTAGAGCTATTCTACAGATGAGGAAACTGAGTCTCAGAGAGGTTAAGCAACTTGCTCAAGGTCACACAGCTGGTGAATGTCAGAGCTGGGGTTTGGGTTAGGTTTGTCTAGTTCCAAATCCCTGGCTCATTCACTGCAACCCACAAAGGGACTTGGGGAAAATGGAGTTTGTAACACTTACGAAGGCAGCAGGCTTCTGCTCTGCAGGCCCGAAGGGTGCCCAGGACACCTCTGGACAGACTTTTCCTCATCAGAGAAAGCAGCTGGTGTTCATGTGCTGTCTTCTCGTTTCTCCCTGTCATTTTCCTGAGGCAGACCAGAGACGTGAGCAAATTGCACTGATGCAAGTGATGAAATCTGTGTGGGGGTGGGGGGTGGAGTTGGGGGGTTGCACCACCAGGAGCCAAGAGTCACCCCGTTCCTCCTCACCCCTGTGGAACAGAGATATTGTACTTAGTTGAAGACTTGAGTCAGCTTGCAAATTCCTGGACGGTGTTTATCAGCTGATGTCACCGTCTTGCAAGATGAGGTATCTTTTAAACAAACAATAGTATCAGCACTGATAGGATGAGCACACAGGGACACAGTCTGGTCCTCGCGATT
>PVJI01005507.1:0-95275 GCA_004026765.1 Micronycteris hirsuta
CCCTGACTGGGAATCGAACCAGTGACCCTTTAGTTCACAGGCCGGCACTCAATCCACTGAGCCACACCAGCCAGGGCCAAAAGTCATTCTTCTTAGTTATCAGAGAACATCTGACCTGATTACACAGTATAGGAAATTTGTCATCCACAACAATATGTCAGAGATGGTCTTCAGGCACCGCGATTCACTTCCACACAGTTTTCTACTGCAGGCAACATCAGAGGACAAACATGCTTTGGTCAATCTTAGCTCCACGGACAAAGTTCTTCCCAAGTCTGATGCCCTCATGTGACGATCCATTGCTACTTACATATCTTCTCCCTTATCATTCTATGGAATAGATTGTGATAAAATCTGTTATCCTTACTTTTTTTAAGTAATTTATTTTCCAAAACAACAACAAAATAATTTTTAAAAATAGCAGGGTTTGTATTGGACGTATGCCTCAAGAGTTTTTTTCAGTCATAAAGCCGAACATTAAATTGATGTTTTTCTTAACACTTTTGCTCCAGTAATCACAATTTTCCTAGAGAGAATGCTGGTGTCTCTAAGTAGTTATGGGGTCACATTTAAGTAAGTTACCAAAAATAAAGCAAAACAATGAATATTTCAAGATACTATATGCTAGCCATTTAAACTTTTTGAGGTGTGTAACTAGGAGAATGGAAAAGGTCAGGGGTGTCAAACTCATTTTCACTGGGGCCCACAACAGCCTTGAGGTTGCCTTCAAAGGGCCGAATGTAATTTTAGGACCGTATAAATGTAACTCCTCCTTAACAGTTAAGTGACAGCTCTGCGCTACCGCCGGATAAAACCAGGGGGAGGGCCGGATTCGGCCCATAGGCCTTGTGTTTGCTGCCTGTGGAATAGGGGGAAAAAATCTACTTTGCAAAGTAACCGCTGACCACATTTGATTCTCTGGATTGTTTCAAAATTCAAAAAGGTTGAGTAGTAAATAATACAATATCAATTATGCAGGTCAGCACTGTATTCTGCTACATCAATATATCCATGCAGGCTATATCAAAGATGGGGAAGTTGCCAGCATCTAGATATCTGATATCCCTTACATTAAAAATTGCGCAAGATGTTAAATAGAAATAATTCATTTTCATTCTTACAATTGAACACAATTATGTAAATATATGTTGTATAAGATAAATCTTTGCAGGACTTTAATGAGTTCTTAAAAGACATATGGAAAAGACTATGGAAAACATTATGGAGTTACTTCAAGAAACTAAAATGGAACTGCGTTTTGACACAGCGATGATCTCACTTCTGGAAGTATATCTTAGGAAACCTGGGACAACGATTCAAAAGAATTTATGCATCCCTATGCTCATAGCAGCATAATTCACAATAGTCAAGATCTGGAAACAGGCCAAGTGCCCATCAGTAGATGAGTGGATAAAAAAGCTATGGTACATTTGCATAATGGAATACTATGTGGCAGTAAAATAGAAGGAACTCTTATTTTTTGTGACAGCATGGAATAGCTGGGAGATTATTATGCTAAGTGAAATAAGCCAGTCAGTGAAAGACCAATACCAGGTGATCTCACTTATATGTGGAATCTAATGAACAAAGTAAACTGACAAACAAAATAGAAACATGCTTGAATATATGGAACATACTGACAGCTTTCAAAGGGGACTGAATGAAAGAAGGTGAAGGGATTAAACAAAGAGCATACACATGTAACCCCAGACACAGACAACAGTGTGGGCATGGCCGGAGGGAAGGGAAGCAAGGGCTTGGTGGAGGCCTTCAAAGAAGGAAAATTGAGACAACTGTTAGAGTTTAAACAATAATAATAAAGTTAAAAATACTTTGATAAAATTGCAGAAGTAATATTAAAGATTTTTAAAATAAATTTAATCCTTGAGCTTGGAGAGGAAATGCTACAGAAGCACAGTGATTTATTGCAAAATATAGTTTCTTGTTTTAAGACACAATTTAACAGAATAATTTTCTGAATTATTTTGTATTTTCACTACTGTTTGAATACTCTTCAATAATACAGTGTGGTCACTTAGGTTTAGATGAACTATAAATAATAACTGTTTGTACCTAAAGTAGAATCAGAATATGCTATGTTTGATTGTTTAAAGTAATTTTTTTTAAGATTTTTATTTATTTATTTTCAGAGAGAGGAGAAGGGAGGGAGAAAGAGCAATGTATGGTTGCCTCTCACATGGCCCTCATTGGGGACCTGGCTTGCAACCCAGGCATGTGCCCCGACTGGGAATTGAACCGGGACCCTCTGGTTCCCAGCCCGCGCTCAATCCACTGAGCTACACCAGCCGGGCTGCTATGTTTGATTTTATATCACTTTTTACTTTGAAGACAGGCACAATAAAAAAATACAGTGCATTATAAAATTTAAAAATGTTATAAAATATTAATTTTCTTAAAATAAAGTTAATTCAGATGTACCAAAATGCATATATTGCTTTGTTTGACACTTTTTAAGGTGTTATTTCTTTTAACTTAACATTGTCATCTCTAATGAGTATATGATTTGATTTTCAAATATATTGTACAGTGAAATTAGTTAACCGCCTGATGGAATCTACCGGAATGCTGAGGTATCTTCACTCCCCTGTTCACTGAACTACTACACACAATAGCCAAGATATGGAAACAATCCAAGTGTCTATGAAGGTAGATTGACTAAAGAAAATGAGGTACATGCATACAATGGAATGTTAGTCAGCCTTAAAAAGAAAAGGACATTCTGCCTTTTGGATCAACATAGATAAATCTGGAGGGCATTATGTTAAGCAAAATAAGCCAATCACAAAAATTATTGCATGATTCCGTTTACATGAGGTATCAAAAACAGTCAAACTCATAAAAGCAGAGAATACAACAGTGACTACCAGGGGCAGGGGGTTGGGAGAAATGGAGAGCTGTTATTCCAAGAGTATAAAGTTTTTATTATAAAAAATAATATGTAGAGATCTACTCTATAACATAGTGTCTATAGTTAACAATTTGTTAAGAGGTTAGCAATGATATTAAGTGTTCTTATCTTATGCACACTCCCCAAAATGATAAAAAGAAAAACAAAGGGACTCGAAAATCTTGGGAAGAAAGCCCTGGCTGGTGTAGCTCAGTGGATTGAGTGCAGGCTGGGAACCAGAGGGTCCCAGTTCGATTCCCAGTCAGGGCACATGCCTGGGTTGCAGGCCAGGTCCCCCCAGTGAGGGCCATGTGAGAGGCAACCATACATTGCTATATCTCCCCCTCTTTCTCCCTCCCTTCTCCTCTCTCTAAAAATAAATAAATATCTTTAAAAAAAAAAACTTGGGAGGTGTTGGATATGTCCACTGCCTTGCTTGTGGTGATGGTACCATCAGTGTTTGGATATGTCCACCTCATCAAATTGTATACACTAAATCCATACTGTTCTTTGTGCATCATTATACCTCAATAAAGGTGTTTAAATATTTAATTAACTACCAAGTTGTTGAAATATCCATAAATCTTTGGTATTTAAAATGTCACTTTTTCCATGACAAGATGTAATAATTTCTACAGTTTGAGCTTTTTAACAATATCTGCTAAATCTCCCATACACGTTTATGGGATATTAGTACATTAAAAGCATTGCATAATAAAACATCACATTTGGAAAGCTCATGTTTTTTCTTTAATCTTTGGATGATTTACTGACCGGAGCCTAATTATAATTAATTTCTATAATCCTTTAGCTAAATTATCTTATAAGGTTATTCCTTCATTTTACACAGGCTGTGTGAGTGAGGGACTAAAAATTCAGCTGGCACTAGAAGCTAGGGCTTGTGACTCTCCTGCACTAGAGGCAGTTCCATTGCACCATGCCTTCTTTCGTGAGCTGAGGCCATAGAAGTCAGTTTGGAAAGGCCCATTTATAGACATCATAAATGAGATTTACTCTAAGTATTATGTAGAAGTGATACTACCGAATAATATTCTGTAGGCCATAAAAAGTTATGTTATTAAATATGTGCTTAAAAATTTCAATATTTTAGTGTTTAGGCTAAATGTGTTAGGACGAGATTGGATAGTATTTACCTGTGAGATGCCCCACATTCAAAACACTGTGACTTAAGTAAATAAGAGCTGTGGTCAAGGCTCAAAGAACCAAAAATATCTGTATTGCTCCTGAATCTCTCTAAGCCTTTAGCATTTTCCCTCATTGTTTCAAGATGGTTATTTCAATTGGCAATTAAGTCTCAAGTTAGAAAAGGGATAAAAGGAGAAAGATAGAGAGCTGAACACAATAGATCTTCTCTCACAGGTTATAGATGGTAGAGATGGTATAGCTTGATAGATAGATGATAGATAATACATACATGCATATATACATGCATACATATATACAAAATACATATCTCTATACATACATGTAGGTAGATAGATACACACGCACACACTCGTGTCACCAGGTCACTGGGGATTTCTGTAAATGTTTAATTGGCCAGAACTGTGTCATATGTTGCACCAATAGTAGTTAGGAATAAAGAAAAACTTCCATATACTCATATACTGTGGTCTCGCAAGAATCAAATGCAAATAGGGTCAGACCTACATTTATTAAAATATTTGTGTTTTTAAAGTTTTCCCCACAAGTTATTGTAAAGGAAATGCTATGAATACTAAGAAACTGAACAGCTTGGGATATAAATCGCATCGCTGTAGGGTAAAAGTAGGCCATCTTAACACTGAGAAAGCAGCACACTCTTCCCACAAATGCTACGAGTCACATAGTTGGACAGCCTGGATCCATAGCTCAAAATATTCAAACCGGTTTGTGTTTATAGATATCATTTTATAACATAACAACTTCGGAACGTTTCAAAATAGTCATGTTTTGATCCTGGCCAGGTAACTCAGGTGGTTAGCATGTCATCCTGATATGCAAAAGTTGTGAGTTCAATCTCCAGTCAGGGCACATGCAAGAAACAACCAATGACTGCATAAATAAGTGGAACGACAAATGGGTGTTTCTTTCTCTCTTTTTCTGTCTGTCTTTCTCTGACCCTCTCTCTTTCTCATTATATAATTTTCTTGATTTTTAAAGAATCAAATTAATTTTATTACAAATATCACACAAAACAATTATCCTATGTATTGTGTTGTTATTACAAAATAAGTGTTAACTTACAGGAGGAATATTTATTCCTTCGCAGAAAAATTGGTCTTTACCCATATACTAAATATTAACACAGAGTAGAATTTATATCTAGACAAAGTTTCAATAAGTTTTACATTCCAGGTATTTAGTGGACATCATATAACCCCTCCATTATATAAACACTATACTGATACAGTGTTATATCACTATATACTAATATATACCTATATACAATATCTATTTATATCAGTATATACTGACATAAGAAATTTAATAAATTACTTATAATCAACTGTACAATTGGATATGTCTTGTTTTTATTTAAGTGAGAGTTATTGGCTAAGCTAGGACACAATCATAAATTGCATTCATCATTTGTGAGGTGCTAAGGCTTAAAACAACCATGGTTTTCCCAAGATTTATAGCCTGTGGTCCTGAGGCTAATATCCCTGAACATGTTCCTCGAACTAACTTAATTCCGTTGGATTAAGCATACTTAATACCCCCCTGAGTTTGGACATTCTCTTTCTCAACCTGTCTTCTAGCACGTTGTCTAATTCTTTGTCAGGTTTGTTGTACTCATTTTTTTTGTACATTACCTTCATTATATTCGTTATTGGATTCATGTTTTCTTTCTGCTATCATTTTTTATTGTGGTTCAAGTACACTTGTCTCCATTTTCACCCCACCACAGCCCCCCTCCCCACCCATCCCTGCCTCCCACCCTCGAACCCACCCCCTTTGGCTTTGTCCATGTGTCTTTCATACATGTTCCTTGACAACCCTGCCCCTGTATTCTCCAATTATCCCTCTCCCCTCTGATTACCATTGGTTTGTTCTCTATTTCATCATCTCTAGTAGTATTTTGCTCACTTGTTTGTTTTATTGATTAGGTTCCACTTATAGGTGAGGTCATGTGGTATTTGTCTTTCACACCTGGCTTATTTCACTTAGCTTAATGCTCTCTAAATCCATCCAGGGCAGGTGTTCCTTATTTCTTTCTGCTGCATAGTATTCCATTGTGTAAATGTACCACAGGTTTTTTGATCATTTTTAAAATTCTAAATTATCAGCCCAGGCTGTTTGCCATCATTTATCTTCTTTCTAGAATAACGACCTCATTAGAAAAGCTATCCAAGTTAATACATTTTTATTCTCGGTAAATTTTCTCAAATGTATGCATATCTGTCTTGCTCTACGTGACCTAATTCAGTGCCAGGCTCACTTACAGTATTTTGGTCCATGTGGATTTATGGACCATGCATGTTGGTTTCACCATGAACTAACTTTCTCTTTAATTTGGATATATATTTTGTATCACACATATATTGAGTATCCTAACTGAAAGTCATGCGAGGATAAATTAATTCTAAATATACTTTAGTTTGAACGCACCAAAGAACTCTCTGCGGCAGTCTGCAGTGAATGTCAATATTTTTAACTATGGGCATGAAGCCTGCCATGCTCCTTGCAGGCACATATTACTTTTGATTTGCCAAACATTTTGCCTCTTGGCCTTTGCCTTGTTCTACAAAAACAAGGCCTATAGGTATTGCAGCACATCATTTTGAGGCAGAGCACATGTGTGATGATCTTCACTCATCATGACCAGACCATTTTCTCAAATAGTTATCACCCGTGTTAATAGCTGTGCAGTAATTAGTAGCTCTAATGTTTAATAAATCCTGTTGTGATTATTCCAGTGGCAGAAACTTTTTCATGTGTTTACCAGGATGTATCCTTGACAATAAAGATGACCTGTAAAATGGAAGTCAGAGAGTATTGCCATATTAAAATCATTCCAAATGTGTATTGAAAATGAATTTTTCAATTATTCAAACCACTTCACATAGGTCATATTGGTTTAAATATTCCTAAGATCTTCTGAATTCTAGTTTATTTCCTCAATTTTCAGTAATGGTGAATATTATAGAAAGCAAATCGCTTTATTCTTCTGGGCCTCTGAGAAGGTAGCTAACCGAATATTATTTTCATGACCTCAAACTTTAACAAAACATCGAAAAATATGAATCTGACATTTTTCCTTTATTTTCATTTATCATTAAGTTTTACCCACATCTTTCCCCACTCCTGTCTCTTTCCTGGAAGTAAAACCAACTAGCTTAACACGAGTACTAACCAATAAAACAGCAGAATAAGCCTGGCCAGTGCTCACATTTTGCTCACTTTGGTTCACTGGTTCCAAAAGGCTGCAACATTGAATCCTACCCTAGACAGGAGAAGAGAAGGAACAACTCATCCCATCATTCTTTCCTTTAGGAATTCAGACAATTTTATTTAAAACTACTCACATGTAACTTTTTGCAATAGGTTCTTCTGAAACTCATGAAGGCAACTCAGGCTCAGGTATTGCAGGATAAGTTGGAGGGAAAAAAAGCAACTTAACAAGTAGAAAGAAGGTTTTATGCAATTTCCAATGTTATCCCCACCCCGAAATTCTTATCTTCTTCACAATATCTCAATAACCTATGTGATATATTAAAGTTTAGGTCACAATGATTTTATAGTACAAGCTACTCAGTCATTATCATCATCCAGTTTGGTCAGAGGTATTTCAAATATCCATTCCAATTTTCAATCAAGCTACATTGTGGATAGTTAGGCTACTGAAGTCTACTATATATGATGCTTCTTGATACACTGGTGCACTACAACTTCAGTGAACTGGGTTTGTAAATCAAATGATATATAAAAAGGAAGTCCTTATTGAAATAAGATTTTGTCCTGATCCTATAATAGCATTTGAAAAAAATCCAGATTAACTGTCTATCTAATGAAAACCCAGGACTACGCATGCATTGTCACATTAATGTAACCCAATTGCTAGTTACGGCTCTGCCTAGATCCTGTATAAAGCCCCATAGAGTTCTCTGGAAAATAAAACATTTTCAGTACAATTTTAGCCACAGAAAATTAAGTGAAATATGATGATTTTTCTCCTGAATTACTGCATCACTTGAATGCCCTTTGACTTCTTATCTGTTTACCTTGTACATAGAGTATCCACTTGTTGATTGCCAGTCTCATTCTAAGTTTAAAACATGCTTTTTTCTTATACCTTACCTTAATTTTCCCATTTTATGTCCATAAAGTTACCATAACATAGCACCAAAAATCAGACTATTTTTATTTTCCTGTGATATAAATTCAAATTTCTTTTTTTTAAAAGATTTTATCTATTCACTTCTAGACAGAGGGGAAGCGAGGGAGAAGGAGAGGGAGAGAAACATCAATGTCTGGTTGCCTCTCTGCACTCCCACTGGGGACCTGGCCCACAACCCAGACATGTGCCCTGACTGGGAATTGAACCAGAGACGCTTTGGTTCACAGGTTGATCAGTCCACTGAGCCACACCAGCCAGGGCTCAAATTTCTCGACTGCATAGTCAAACCACTGGCACAACCACAATGTTTGCTTGTTTATTGGCCAAATCTTTAGCACTCATGTGTCAAAAATAATTATTAGGGAATTATACTTTATTAGTTACTTTATAATTAATAAAATACTAATTATTATTATTTTAATTATTTATATAGTCTTAATTGCATGCTATTTTAAAAAGCTTCCCCTAGAACTAATGTCTTAATTTGAAAAAAAAAATTAAGATTTTATTTTTACAGAGAGGGGAAAAGAGGGAGAAAGAGAGGGAAACATCAATGTGTGGTTGCCTCTCATGTGCCCCCCACTGGGGCCCTGGCCTGCAACCCAGGTATGTGCCCTGACTGGGACTCGAACCTCAACCTTTTGAGGCCAGCACTCAATCCACTGAGCCACACCACCCAGGGCCAATTCAGTATTATTCATTGCAATCACCATGCTGTACATTGGGTACGTACACCTCCCCACTTCTCCTACCCAGTACTTGTTGTTTGTTTTGTCCCTCTCATTAATGCCTCAAAGGTCAGGCTCACCAGGGCTGAAACAGCTGTTCCACAGTTACCTCATTTTCTTTTCCACCAGCCATAGCATGGTGCTTTTATCCCTTCAATCCAACTTTGGACATCATAGCTTCCTTCTAGGCCAGAAGCAGGAGTAAGGCAAGGATGAATGGCATGTGTAAGCTGAAAAACTTTTTCATTAGTTAGGAAGACAGTAGATCTCCCAGGAATCTTATCCTCTGTAATTCTGCTTACATCTCATTGGTCAGAACTTAGTCAAAGAAACTCTTATAATTTTAAGGGGACCTGTGGCTCTGTGGGGGTTTGGCTTTTAATTAAGTGTATTGTCAACCTGAACAAAAAAATAAGTAAATTATTTTAGTAAGTATAAAAAATGAGGAAATATTGAGTAAAAAATAGTTATCACTACCACATACAATATCAAAGTCCAATTTAAGGGATTAAGAGATTTTCTCTTTTTCCCCATTCTTCACATTTTCATCAGATTCTTTGTGAAAAGAGACAATTTTTATGGTCACCTGCAGAGGCAGTTTGACTTCCATTCAAAGTTCATTTCTGATAACAAGACTGATGATACCACACATCTATCTGGTATGTACCCAGAGGTATGAAAAGCTTTATTACTTACGTAATTCAGCAGGTATAAAATTACTTGAGAGAGCAAAGAAAGAAGACCGGCTTTCATTTTCATTGTGGTCAGAAGGAGGCACCAGGGTTTGAGTTCCCACTGGGAGAAATGTGGCTTTCATGATATGAATCCCCCACTTTGGCTGAGGAGGGAGCACCCAAGCTTTCTTACAAGTAGACAAAGATGTGGGGTGTAATGGGAAAGTGGGAAGGCTGAGGCTCAAGAGAAGTCTACATTCAATTATCAAAAAATGGAATCAAGCTCATCACTACAACAATGAAACCAACTTTAAGTATCTCCAAGACTCCTCTAGAAGGTGTCTTTCTGATTGGCAATTCCATCTGATAGCTCTGAGACACCTGTTTTACCATTTCTATGCCTGTTCAAAGGTTTCATCAATATATTCGTTGTCCTTCTTACAGACGTGCCTTTGAGCACACACACCTTTCTGTTTTGTTGCCCCATCTGTAGTACTCACAGCTCATCTGGTAAACTGGGATTTTATAATTAACTAACACAACAAGCTCCAGGTTCAGACACTTACATTGGAAGAGTGAAGAAAGTACATGATCTTCGCCACATCATTTGAATTCATGGTTTTACATCAGTTTTGCCTTTAGTTTTTCTCTCTTTGTTTTCTCATTTCTTATTTGGGTATGTAGAAATGTTTCATATATATTTCTGACAGCTTTTATTAATTTTTTTATTAAACTTACATAGTTGTGCAAATATCACCACAAACCTTTCATTTAACATTTGCAGTCAATTCCCGTTCCTACTCAAGCCCCAGGCATCCATTTAATTTACTTTCTCTTTGTACAAATTTTTCTTTTCTGGGTATTTCAAGTAAACAGACCCATATAATGTATGTAGTCTTTTACATCTGCTTTCTTTTACTTAGCATAATATTCTTGAGGCCCATTCATGGGGCAGCATGCATCTCTTCTTCATTTGTCTTATTGCTGAATAGCATTCCATTGTACGGATCGCAATATGATTTCCCGTTATCCAGCTGATGAACTTTTTTGCATGGCTCTACTTTTTGGATGTTATAAATAATGTTGTTGTAAATATTCTCTTTCAAATCTTTTGTGGACGTATTTTTCTTGGATAGATATCAGAGGTGGAATTGCTAGGTCACATGGGAAATTTCTGTTTACCTTTTAAAAGACAGCCAGTGTTCCAGAATGGCTAGATAATGTTACATTCCAATCAGAAACATGAGAGAGTTCCAGCTTCTCCAGTCTTCAATAACTTTTATTATTGCTTGTCTTTGGTTTATAGCTATTTTACTGGATGTAGAGGTATGTCTTTTTATTTTAATTTGCATAAAATACTGACTAATGATGTTGAGCTTCTTTTTGTTCTATTGTACATTTGAAATTTCATCAGAATCATCCTTCTGGCTGCTATTTGTTTGTTTACACACTACTTCTTTTTTTCCAAACACACACACACACCTTGATTTCAAATCCATTATTCATAAACTGTTATACTCTGTCAGTGTTTTGCTCTTCTATCTCTATTATTGTTACCAAAGTGGGATTCAGCCACCTGCCACCATACACAAGCATAACACAATAACCGGTGGGAAAGGAAGAGGGTTTTTATTAACTGGGCGCCCAATTTGGATGAGCTGGAGCCTCCCCTGCTCCAAGCCATTCTCTCCTACAAATCACAGAAAGAAGCCAGCCACTCCCAGGACCAGAATCAGTGTCGAAACACCCCAACTCCATTCTGATCAGTCTTCCTGGAGCCCAAAGCTGTTACGTGAATGGGTCTCCATCTCGCCCACTTCAGGGTGTCTCTCTCTTTACACCCCCCACCCCCTTTCTCATGCATTTGTGGGCACGGGACTCCATTGCCTTGCTGCAGCTTCCTCCGTCTCCTGGGGCCAGGGTGTGCTGCCAGATTACTGCAGGGTCACGTGAGGGGCTCTGCCTGTGAGGCCCAGGCAGCTAAGGCTGCTGGAGCTCCTGGGGCTGGCGAACATCTGCAGCCAGGTAAGTCTGTCTGTGTACTGCTCCAAGAGGGAGAGAACGGGAGCCATCCAGGACCCATTCTGAGCAGTGCGAGACCGCAGCTTCCCACAAGCGGCTGCCTGCGAGGCATGCATCCTGCTTGACCCTGTTCACCACCAGGCCAGCAGGAGCAAGGCAAGAGCTGCAAGCCTGGCCTGACGTCCGCCAGATCTCATGAACGACACTCCGGTCCCTCAGACCCTGCTAGGTGAGGGAAACGCAAAAAGGGGAGGAGACAGACTGTCCATGCCATCCATTTATAATCTTCCACCCCAAAATCCTATGCACTGTGGGAGTGTCCACATTTCCAGGCAATCTAGGCTGGCATCCATCATGCTGCTCAGCCCACAGTGACTCTTCCTCTCTTCCCGCCGCTGTGATCTGGGATGGGCGGGCCATCACCATGTTCACCTCCATGGCACGTGTTTTGTGACCATTTCAGCCCACACATACTCTGTACAAGCTCTGTCCCAGCTGCGCTTGTTGTTTACCCTTCTCGCGGGGATGGACTCTGTTATGCAGTTTCAGCTGTGATTTAAAGTTACCGCCTTTGGCACTTCCCCACCCCTCTCAGGAGACCTCCCCCTCCACCCAGAGACCTGGCCAGACCTCTCTGTTACATTATTTTCTTATAACAATAGGCCCTGCTATCTTCCTACATTTTTACAAGGCAAATTCTTCAGATCCATTAGTCACCAATGGGAAAATTTTCAAGTACCAAAAGCAAAGTTAATGAGCTATTCTTATAAGTCATATTGCTTTACCAAGCATTCCATTTTCTATAAACATGTTCTTATGCATTTTAAACAAAATTTTCTTTTTTTTTAAGATTTTATTTATTTATTTTTTAGAGAGGGGAATGGAAGGAGAAAGAGAGGGAGAGAAACATCAATGTGTGGTTGCCTCTCACATGCCCCTGACTGAGGACCTGGCCTGAGGACCTGCCTCTCAGTGCCCTGACTGAGAATCAAACCAGTGACCCTTTGGTTTGCAGGCCAGCACTCAACCCACTGAGCCACACCAGCCGGTGCTAAACACATTTTTCTTAATATTTTTAACATACATATGTATTTAGCACATAGGCATTATTGATATAATGGCTGGTTTCAAGAGAAAAGAACAGTCCTCAGGAAAGGGTACCGCTGATTAGAGTGATTTTTAAAATAAATTGTCTCCTAATCAGATATTAGCTGCTTAAAATCAAGTAAAAAAAAAAAAAAGATCCAGAAATTTAGTCTGTTGAGTCTGCTTTACAAGTTTTAGAAATATCTTTTTTTTTTAATAAAAGTCTTGGTACTGAATGCATTTACCATTCCTAAATGGACATTCTATGAACGGCTTCTTAACACGTCTTGTGTTGAGCACTTGGGGACCCTGAAAAGGGACGGTGATCAATGGAGAGAACAGTTGTGGGCTGGCAGCTAATTGTGTTTGTCTGTGCCTGGGGGCATGCTCCTCTCCACTGGTAGATGATGATAGCTGGTTCATTATTTTTCCAAATTACAAATGAACTCCCTACTTTTTTCTCATTGTCTATGAAACACCAAGCAAAATTTCAATTGGAGCCAATACTATAAAGTGATAGAATCCCTAGAGGAGACCAAAGGAAGAAAACACCTAATTAAAATAAAAGAATAAAGCAAAATGCTTTTATTAGCATCAGTAAGAGAGAATATGTGTAAATCCCCCATGCAGGTCTTGGGTTTAAAAATGTCTTTGAGCCTAATATAAACAAAAGAGTCCACTTCTGAGGACTCCCAGATGTAACGTCATGTCAGAACATTTTTTAATGGCATTCCATTCACTTGCTTTGTTGGAAAAAAATATTCTCACTAAAACCCCTCTGCCTATAAATACAGTAATATTTTCTCTTGGATACAGAAAGCCTAGTGGGATTATATTTAAACTCTCCAATGGAGACAGAATCTCTACATGAGACTCAAGGCTATACAAAATAAAATGAAGGACTTATTTCCTTTGATATAATGGGGGGGGAATTAAAGAGGTAGTGCTAATTTTGATGATAGTTGGCGAGGAAAAACTGAATTCCTATGGAATTGAAATAAATATTCATAGTCACACACTAGTAAATTATGCTGAGACACTTTCTAATGGTTTTTAAACCCAAATACCAGTCTTCCTTCACTCTATCACTGCTCCCCTTTGTACCAGATACAGTATCTGTCTCGGATCCAAGTATGGAGACTGAGGGACTCTGCCACCATTGTAACTAGTTAACTTTCCAGCTGTGTACACAGTTTCACGACTCCAAAAAGGACATCTTATTCTTCAGGGGCATTAAAGAGAGAAAGCCAAACCTATGCCATGAGATTTCTTTAGAAGAGATTTGATACTTATTATGGAAAGTATCATTTCTTATCAGCCTCATAGGGGATATTGAATTAAATGTCTTAATGTTAAAAATAATGGTTTTAAATTTTTACTCATCAGGTATATAAAATACAGGCAATAAAAACATGATTTGGCAACATTATATGAAAATGGTAATTTATCATTTTTGGGAGTATGAATGTATGTATCAAAGTAATGGTTAGCTGAAGAGGAAAAAGCTTGTACTCAGAAATAGTGTTTTTTTCCTCTACCCCCTAAATACTTCTATATCCCAGATACGTGTAGCCACACCAAGCAATTCTGTGATATCAGTTGGTTGTCCTACAATTTAATTCAGTTATGACAGTATCTACCTGGAAATAGTGTCGGATCCCACAAATTAAAGGCTAAATCACAAGTCTAGGTTATCATATGGGTTTCTGAGTGACCAGCTATAAATCAGATGTTCCCATGACCCCCTCATGAGGATCGACCATTGCTAGAAGGGCTCACAAAATGCAGAAAACTTTACTCACTAGATTACTACTTTTCACAAAAATGATAATCCAGGAACAGCCAGATGAAACAGACGCACCCAGTACGTGGGAGAGGATGCAGAGCTTTTATGTCCTCTCCAGGGGGCCATCCTCCCAACACCTCCCCTTGCTCACCAGTCTGGGAGCCCTCCAGAACCCTTCAGTTAGGTTTTGGGTTTTGTTTTTAATGGAAGCTTCACTACAAAAGCACAGTTGATTAAATCATTGGTTATTAGTGATTAACTGAACCTCCAGTATTTTTCTTCTCCCCAGAGGCTGGGGGTGGGGCTGAAAGTTTTAACCTCTAATCACATGATTAGTTGCCCAGGCAGCAAGTCCCAAGCCTTAGGAGCTTTCCAAAAGTCACTTCATTAGCATAAACTCAGATATAGTTAAAAGAAAGTTTGTTATGAATTAAAAAAGTTATTTTTACCTTTATCACTCTGAAAGGAACTATAGTTAGGGACTGTACCTATTTGAAGACAAAATAATCAAATATTAAAATATTATTGCTTAGGAAATTACAAGAGTTTTAGGAGCTGGGTACCATGAAAAGGGAGATAGGCCAAATAACTTATTGTATATCACAGGAGCTTATAACCATCACTTAAAACCAAGAATGTTTCCACCTACAGACCAGAATTTCTATCTCAGTTGGCTAACTGAGAAATTTCCGACTATATACATGATTTCCCAGAGGTTAATTGCAACCCTTAGCATAAAAAGTCGCGTTCTAAATGCCCACCAAAAATCAATGTTGAAATTAAATATGGTGCATTCCTACAATTTAATACAAAGTATATATAAAGGAATATTCAATCTACATGTTTTAATATGGAGATTCTAATAAAAACCAGTTGGTTAAAAACAAATTCTGAAACAATATTAAAGTAAGATACCATTTATCTGAAAAAATACAGAAAATTATACAAAATGCTACTTATTTATAGAATGTTTACTAAATATAAAGTTCAAAATTCAATCAAGCATGATGCAAAAATATAGCGATTATCTCCTGTGTGGAAGAGAGGTAACTAAGTCCTAGAATGATGATTAGGAAATAATTTTAATTTTATTAAAATCTGCATATGTTATAAGGGAGAGCATATTCATCTATTACTTACATAATTAAAATTTAATAAAATTGGATAGTTATTAAAATTTAACACTCATTAAAATTTATGAATGATTTTATTGGAAACTGCAGAGTAAATATCATGTCTGTCCTATATTCACAGACTCATATTAAGGATCACAATACATTTCCTGTAGTGAAAATAGTTTCAATAATGACAACAACAAAACATTTTTGTCTAGTTTGTATACCACAGGTGAATAAATGTATGCGTTGTTATTCACCTACCTTATGAATTAACTTACTGCCATTGTAAAATACCTATCTCATCACAAGTACTTGTCACTATCTGTGAAGAAACAGCATATCTCAAATTGAATGCAATCACTAAAATGTCAGCGTTAATATTGTTATAATAGTAACAGTAATATTAATTATTGTCATAACATCGTTATTAATATATAATAATGTTAACAGTGATATTCCATGTACAATATGGCTGACTCATTAGCCCATCTGCTTGCATTATAATATTATAGGGTTCACGGTTATGACCATGAAGAGTTATTTGTTGGTATACCACTGTCATTGAGAGCACCTCCAAGAGTCACATTAACTCTCCCACAGTTTTCATTTCAGAAATTCTTACATTTAAATTCTTGCTAACTTTTCATTTTAACAGCCATTTATAAATTAACAAGGAATGGTTTAAATTTATTCCGAACCATGACAAAATACTAAAGAGATGAGTCCTAGAGTTAAGACATTTGGAAGTGGAAGGTAACTACAGTAAGAATCAAAAAGCGGAGGTGAGAGAGCATGGTGGTGGAGGGCGGGGGAGGGAAAAAAGTGGGTGGGTATCTAGGGAGGACGATCGGCTTCATACATATGCTGCAGAGCCATGAATAATATATCAGTATATATACACTAAAAATGAATTCTATTTTTCTAAGAAAGTAAATGATTTCTTTTAATGGAAACTTAGAATATTAAAGCTTTTGTTTGATTTATTCTCTGTGTGCTTTAGCAAGTATGCACTATTCCACAGTAGAGCAAAGTAAAAATGATAGGGGACTCAAGAGTTGGAAAATTTTAGTTTAAGGTAAAAAGTTTTAAGCCTAGCAAATAATGTATGTGTTAAAGCTTTTGTTTCTGAAACTACAGATAGATAAGGCCCACCCTGGCTCCTGGGAAAACAGCTGACCCCCTGAGACACTGCTAAAGATCACCACTGCCTGGGGGTAACTGGAGGCATCAGGGCCTTTGTGTTTCAGGGAGAGAGAGACGGCCACCCACCCCTGGGAACAGCTACTGCCCAGGACAGGAATGCTGCTACCTAATCCTCCCTGAACGTCAACCCCCCTCACTGCACCTTGTTTACTCCCTGTTATAAAAAGTCTGTCCTGGAAAGGAAAGGGAGGATCGTCTATTGGAGTATGAACTGGCCATGTTCTCAGATCACGGGCCATCTGAATAAAGCGCCCATAAAGATTCAATCTCTGTCTCTGCTTCTTGGGTTTGGTAGTGACAGGCAACCCAAACACTGGTGTCTTTTCTGGTTTCAAAAATACAACTTTGAAATCAATCTTGTCACTCCAACACGTGACACTTTGACATGTCTGTAAATATCATAGTTCATAGTCCTAGAAACATAAGCCTGTAAAATAACAGACAAAAGTTTTCTTTCTCTAGCCTGTACAGTTAAAAGGTTGACTCTTGATTTTATTCATAATATAAGAAAATAAAATATGAGCTTGTGATTCCATCAGATGTTTTAGTCCTTTAGAAATATAAATGATCCTGGAGAGGGAGAGAGCCAGGTGCCAAAGCTATGAGAAGGGGTAAGGAAGAGCTTCCTTGTTATGCCCTTTTATGTTCCGACATTGCCTGCACGGATCACTGATTACCTCTTTTCTTTTCAAAAAGCAGCTCAGTCAACTAAGGGCAGTGGGGCAATATCTTGATTATAATGTGTCTGCTTGTCTTGGAAAGGATCTGACAGCCACCAGTGCAGGCAGGCTATCTGCCCTCCTGTGCCAATTCCCCTCCACTTCACTTTTAAACAATATCATTGTAACTGGATGAGACGAACGTTTGCAAAAAAGCGGTTTTTACGGTATGTATAAAGCGAGGTGTTCTGGGGGAAACCAGGAGTTAAAATTATAGGGTTGAGCCCTAGTTTCACATATGAAAATCTCACAGACTCAGGGAGGGCTCTTATCCCTGAAGCATGCTCTGAAAAATGTGAGTACTTATACTCATTAAAATGACCATTGATAAATAAAATCCTGAGATTTTTAGATAAAACAAAACCCAGAAACACATTGCTGTGAGAGAGACATTTAAGAGAACCACAAACAGAATATTCATTTTTTTTTTATTTCTGGTTTTGTTTTGTTATGTTTTGTTTTCATTTCCTAGGCTGCTAATATAGGAACAGAATATGACATCCTAAGCAAATATCAAAATACCTAAAAGAGTAATATTTATATGTGACAAATTCAAACATGATGTGAAAAACATTAGGCAAAAGAGGGAAGTTCTAATTGGTAAAAATAATACATTTGTACTTAAAATTAATGTCTCAGAATAAATGAGTGGCCATCAGGTTTTTACATAAATATAGAGAGATGGAATAAAGTCTCAAATAATATAAAGTGCACTTTCTTAAAGCATATGGATGATGGTCACTTTGATGTGTCAACTTCAAAATGACCTATAGCCCCCAGTTGTTAAATCAAACACTATTCCTAGTGTTGCTGTGGAGATATTTTGTAGATGTGCTTAAAATCCATAATCAGTTCATGTTAAGGGGGAGGTTTCTAGATAAGCTGGTGGACCTAATACAATCAGCAAAAAAACTGGAGCTGATCCTCCCCTGAAGAAGAAATTCTATCTGTGGACAGCAGCTTCAGCCGGTCTCTTTTCTGGTTACAGATTTTGACAGCCAGCCCTGTGGATTCTGAACTTGCCGGGCCGCATGATCATGTAAGTCTGTTTCTTACAATAACTCTCTTAATATATATTACCTGCTGGTTTTCTTTCTCTGGTTTCACTTTGATACAACATACATGGAGCTGAGAAACAAGAGCATATGCTGTGGGAGAGTGGGACAATAAATGCGCTTGTTACTCAAATATGGCAGAAACCAAGACAGTTGACATGTCTTCAAGGTAAGACCAAGGAGGTACGCTGTTGGGAAAGTATGCCTTTCACTATCACATGAAATACTACTGATTCTTGTTTTTTATGTTCATAGATGCAATTGTTCATTTTGTGTGTCTGCTTGAATGAGCCATAGGTGCCCAGATATTTGTCTCGACATCAGGTCTGGGTTGTCTGTGAAGGTGTTTCTGGATGAGATTGGCATTTGAATGAGTGGAGTGAGGAAAGCAGATTGCTCTCCCCAATGTGGAGGGGCCAGATCCAATCCATGGAAGGCCAGCATGAAACAAAATAATGGAGAGGGGAGAATTCACTCTATCTCTGCCTGAATGCTTGAGATGGGAAATCAGTCTTCTGCCCTCAGATCGGAACTTACACCATCACTTCTCCTGGTTTTCGGGTCTTTGGACGAGAATAGAAACTACACTACCAGTTTTCCAGGGTCTTCAGCTTGCCAACCGCTGATCATGTGACTTGTCATCTTGCATAATCGATTAAGCCTATTTTAAAATTTTATATGTATATATCCTATTCTATTGGTTCTGTTTCTCTGGAGAATACTGACTAATACAAGTGATGAAGAAGGAAAATATTTGCCAGAAAACATAGTTGCATACCAAAGTCCAGGACATGAAAGTTTTTTCCAGATAAGAGGTAATAACTTGAATAGTAAATGCAAGGTTAAATTATATAATTTGCACACATTCAAAGAATAAGCAATTGAGATAAATAAGGATTAATAGATGTCCCTATTTCTGTGCCTCTCTAGTTATTTATGGTAGCTCTCATGTCCACCATTCCCCTGAGAATGGAATATTGCCTTTGGCTCACAATTTTGAATGTAAAGTCAGATTCTACAGGCCTTTCCCACCAAAAGGGCCGATACTTGAATGATGAAAATTTTGCCCAGGAAAATAGAAGCATAGCTCTTAATTAACATATTAACTAAATGAAATCAACAATGGACTTACAAAGTTATACACTGTGATCAAATAGGGCTTATCCTAGGAATGCAAGAATGATTTACTATTAGAAACATGTCTATCTAGTGAAAATCACTTCACTGATAGAAATAAGAGAAACACATCAAGGGGTATATGATGAATTCTATTTCACTCAACATTTTTAGATAAAATAGAAAATATTTAATTTGAAAAAGCTATTGTCATAAAATATTTCATGAGGAAGAATAGTTTTTCTACCTGATATGGAATAGTGTCAAGGACTATGAAAGAGCCGAAATGTTAGTCTACTTGCAAACTTACATTTTATCCTGTCACAGTTTTATGGAAGCTGACAAAAGAACTGAAACCTTAGATCCAAGACCAAGGACTGCCTTAGTCACAGTACAGTAAGCGCAATGGCACCAGCGTGTTGTGTTAGTCCCCATATGTGCCCACTGTCACATCTTCAACACAGTGGCCCACATGGGCTCCTCTACAGGCAATGAGCTATGTTATAGGAAAAGAACCCTGAACATAGGAACCCAAGTTTCTTATAATATTCAGTAAGCATGCCTTCCACACAGGACAATGTCTTTATCATACCAGACAATAAGAATGCCTGTCCTTTACTTTGCAGAAAGTTACTATCTCTATATTACAAGTCTCTTTGTAAGCAAAGTCACCCTTTTCTTGCTAGTGAATCACAGTTTTTAAATTGCTTTCTAGTGAAACATTCTTTTAAAAAAATAGTCCTGGATAAAAGCTGACATGCGTTCCTTTCAGAAGACAGACCGGAATATGAGAAATCCGTAAAGAATTGTCTGCCAGCAATATTCTCCCCACTGTCGTGGACACATCTTGGTTTCAGTTTAATTTTCCTATAAGTACTCCACTCTGGCAGCTACTCTGATTAATCTAATAGAGTCTGTGCCAAATCTATTCACTGTCTCTCATACATCATTTAATTAAGATTACTATTAACAGGACTCCAAGCAGCAAGTAGAGCCCACCCCACAGTACTGAACTCAAACATATCCCTAGGGTTCCCGACCTGATCAACTAAAGAAAGCCATCAGGGCATTCTTTTTTACATTTTTTAATTGATCTTTCCACTTGGCCTGATGCATTAATTGCATTAGCTCTTGCACAACCACTGCTGTGACCCCAAAGCTGGATGTGCAGGCCAATTCTATCATTCATTGCAGTATTGGCCAGGGTGCAGAGGCTGACCCGTATGTCTTCTATGGTTGATGTGGTTTTATTGATTACTTCAGCTTTTCTAGTTGGTTCATTCCCATTTTAGAGATAATGAGTCATTTAATGCTCTAGTAAGATTCCCTGAGTAAACAAGGGTACCCTCATTTTGGAGACATTTCTGCCAGCATCTGGGACGACCTGATCTTTAGTGGCATTTCATTACACATTTGAATATCTTTTGTGATGTTTCTAGCAGTCACTATGTTTTGGGCAGGTCGGCACATTGATAATTGTGCTTGGCTTTGATACGAGAAGCATAGTTCCTGAAAGTGCACAGGGTGTCCCTGGAAAGCAAACAGTTTTTGCAAGTTTCAACCTCTCCAAGTGTCTTATATCATTTGGGAGTCACAGGTTGACAGTGCCTCCAGCACGGCACGCCACCATCAGGTGGCATTCATTCGCATCGTGAAATGACTGAGTAACGGCTATGGGATGGAATACGGGGAAGATGTCCAGTGGTGCTCACAGGCATTTTGCTCATTGGTTTGTAGATTTTGGCTCCACATACACAGCCAAACTGCCTCTCAGTGGAGATGGGACCTGTGTTGTCCCATTGTTATGGCAATGGCTCTTCCTTTGCTTCTTTAAAGGAAAGTAAGCAATAACCCCAGGATGATCTGGACAGCTTGCCATTCTTTCCCGGCTGCTCGCCCTTTAAACACTAACAGGTAATACAATGAACACTTGTTACTCCCATCACCACCATGACCGCTTGGACGAGAGCAAACACTGCTAGATTTCAGGGAATCTTTGCACATCACTGAATCTGGCTCACAACAGAATTCCATTCTGATTGTCAAAACTGTGGATAAGTTTGAAGGGCCTGAGACTTGACTTTAAGGGTAAGCTTACCAATTAACCTCTGGTAGAGGACTCAGCTCTGAGCCTAAAGCAAAAATCTTTATTTTTTACATCATAGTAAGTAACTTAAGCAGGAACCACCTATTTTGCTTCCTTGCTGATGTCACTCCAATATTGTCCTTCTCTTATTCATTATGTCTCACCCTATCTATTCTTGGCTATCAAGGTTTGTGTTCTTCCCTTATACAATAAGAGAGAGACAAAGAGAGAGAGAGAGAGAGAAGGGAAAAACACAAAAGTTGTAGCAAGTAAGTAGTTCCAATATATATCAAATGCATAATAAAGCAAACAATTAGTGGAAAATCATCATGATATATGTCATAATGGATATCAGGAAGCTTTTATTTTGATGTCCATATTTCCTGTTCTCACCATATGCAAATGAAAATGGTTTATTTTTCCCACCTGCCTAATTCAAAGTATCTCATGATTTTTTTTTTTTTATTTCTCGTAGCTTCCAAACCTTCAAATTTTTGATTTGCCAAATATAACTAATTTTTGGAATTTAACAGGTGTATGTTTGAAAGAGTTGCCCAGCTGCTGAAAAATTAGGCCCAGAAATTAATGCTTGACCATCACTGACCCATTACAGCATGTTATTTCATTATTCTCTTTCAGACCACAGGAGTTTACTTGCTCTCTATGTGTCTGTCAAAATCAAGGCTCTATTAGCTTACTTCCCTGATCCCAAACAATGTAGACAAGGAAGGGCATAGAGATTCATTCGCTCTGATGGTGACATGGCAACACAACAGTAGTATACATACATCTTGACCCTAAACATTTCTGTTTCTTTTCTTACTTTTTTAAATTGATGTTCGAATACAGTTGTCTCCATTTTCCCACCACCACTTCCCCCCTCCCTACCCATGCCCACCTCCCACCCTCAATCCCACTCCTCTTAGCTCAGTCTATGGGTCCCTCATACATGTTCATTTATGTCCCTTGCCCTTTTTTCCCCACATTATTTCCCTCTCCACTCCCCTCTGGTTACTGTCACTTTGTTGTCGATTTCAATGTATCTGGTTATATTTTGCTTGCCAGTTTGTTTTGTTAGTTAGGTTCCACTTATAAGTGAGACCATATGATCTGTTTTTTTTTAAGTTAAAATTTATCTATTGGTCATGCCAAATATGTTTTAAAATTGCTTTACTAATTGGTAAATAAAAGGGAGCAGGGAGGTGGAGGAATGTTGTATTGGAAGAAGTTCAGACCACACAGAAACATTCTGAATTAAATGCTATGTTTTATAATATTGGAGAGAATCTCAAGTTGATATTGAAGGCAATGTTCCTCTTTTTTGTCTTATTGAAGTACTTGCATGGAAAAGCATAAATATTTCCCCTGATAACAAGAAAGAGTAGACATATAAATGAGTCCCCTAAGTTGGAAAGTTTGACATAAATGAGCCCTCTAAAATATGGGCCTCAAAATACTACAATTTACTTTCAAATTTTTGAAGAAAACATTCTTCGCAAAGGATATCAAGTATAACTGCATGAAAGTTTGCCTCACTGATCTCAGAAGATTTTCATGGGAAAAACATTTGGGTTGGTAGCAATGGTGTCAGATTTTGGAAGGCTCTAAGTTGGAAATTACCAAAACCCTCATACTCCTGAAAGACATCACCTGACATCAGCATCACACGGCCCTTTTACGGTTACAAACACGGCTTTTACAGGTACATAGTAATCAACAAAGTGTAGTATACAGTCAGTTATCTAGGAGGTATGTTAAATCGTACCATCACAGAGATTTGAACAGCTGATCCCAAAAATTTAAATAACTTTGAAGACAGAGGACAGCAACAAAAATATTTAAAATGTAGTGAGAAGTTTTCAAGAATTCGTTAAACTTCTTTCTGTAACTCAGTTACTATAAGACATTGAAAAAATTACATTTTTCTTCATCAAAGATGTTAGGGGTTCAGTTACATTTATACCTGTACGGGTACCTGAGCTGTGTAAAACTGTTTTACAGATTTTTAGCTAACATTGACTGAGTTCATCCCATGTACCATTTTTCTGGTTAGGCACTTCATTTTTGTTACTTGATTGAATACCCAATTGGATATTCTCATTCTAATTGGATAGATTAGGGACCTAAAACTGAGAGATGTTAAAAAATCTTTCGTGACACTGCTAACATGTAGTGGACCTGACCCATTGTCTGAATTCAAAGCCTTGTATATCAACGAGTATACACACAGTTCTCATGCTAAATGGGGCTTGTTCTCCTTTTAAATTAATGTAATCTATTCTCATAATTTTTGATTTTTTGTAACTTATACTGCAAGTGAATACATATACAGGTATTCACGTATTTTATACACATATACACATAATCACATATGCATGCATAGAAGTGTCTGCATATATATGTATACATACGCACATAGATGTATACATCTGCAGTATAAGAGTTTATCAAAAAATAGAAACTTAAAAATTTGATTAAATTACTTTAAAAAGATAATAGAATCTATCTAACAAGAACTGTATATAAATGTCCATCGAGGAACATGTGTAAAGGACACATAGACAAAGCCAAAGGGAGGGGGTTTGAGGGTGGGAGGCGGGGATTGGTGGGTGGGGGGTTGAGGAGGGGCGAAAATGGAGACAATTGTACTTAAACAACAATAGAAAAAAATAAAAATAGTAATTGTTAGTAGTTATGAAAAAGAACTGTATATACATTAGTGTGTGTCTACATTAGTGTGTGTCTGTGTATACAGACACACACACATATATACACACTGGTTAGTGTATATAAATACAAATGTACAATTATATATGAATCAATTCTGTTTACTGTTGGGAAGGTCCCATATAAAAATATGCTTGTTGATGAGATTATGGGACTAAAAAATCATTTTTGAGTTCTATAATATTTAATTAGAGTGTGTATTTGCACAAACAAAGCAGAGGGTAACCAAGAAGTCTTTTTCACTTATACCTGCATAACTGTACTCTAGGGTGTTTAAGTTTTAGAAATCTATACTTCAAATAGGTAGGGTGCTGCTTTTGAAGAGTTCAAGGATAATCTTCTTTTAAAATGAACTTTAAAAACCCATGTGGTCATGATACAAGGAGATATTTTAGAAAGAATATTTACTCTCAATAGATTAATCTCCAGATATCATGGGTTAGGTTATAGTAGGACAAATGGAATAAAAGACATTTTTGTATTAGTCATTTCCTAAATATTTGGATGTCTTTTCCTTAATCTGTTTTTAAATTATGATGATGTTTTTCCTTTATACACTTTAAAATTGTATATAAATAAATGGATGGATTTGAAAAACATTTTATTTTATTTTTTTAAAGATTTTATTTATTTATTTATTTTTAGATAGAGGAGAAGAGAGGGAGAAAGGGAGGGAGAAAGAGCAATGTATGGTTGCCTCCTACATGGCCCTCACTGGGGACCTGGTCCGCAACCCAGGCATGTGCCCTGACTGGGAATCGAACCGGGACCCTCTGGTTCCCAGCCCGCACTCAATCCACTGAGCTATACCAGCCAGGGCAGTGAAAAACATTTTATAAAGAAACTGAGAATGCTGAAACAGCGTAGCCTACTTTATAGAAGTTTCTTTAAAGAAACAAACCGCACTTTCTCACCTAGTTAAAAAGGGCATTCATCACTGCTTGACACTCAGATCCTGTGAAATAAATGTACTTCCAAAGAACTCAATAGCTAGTTCAATTTCCTCCTGACAATAGCTTTCAAGTTATCTTCCTGGCAACTTCTGTGGGTCAACAGACAGTGTTGTAGAAGTGCTAATTGACAGACACATTCCCCAAGTGATGGACGGTGACACAGACCCAGTTGTCAGAGTGTAGTAATGTTAACTGTCAGAAATGACATACAGACACATTAGAATCCTGCTTTACACAAACATGCACACACACAAAGCACAAGCACACTACACTAAACTACAGATAAAAAGTTCATGTGACAGAACCACATATCACCCTTAAGTTTTAAATCTAAATAACATTGGAACATAAACAATATTCCAGACAGTTCCTTAAAAGAGATAACTTCTCATAATAGTATAAAAGATGATATTAGGGTAATGGAAATGGTTCTCAGAACAATTTCACAAAACTGATGGGCACTGTTAATATAACTTTAACTTTCCTCAACCATCATAATTGATAGAAGCTGTCCCAGGATAGAGAATAAACACTTCTGTGCATTGTGTCACTCATGAGTAAGTTCTTGCTTGATTTTAAACCATATCTCAAGAGGAGAGAATGTATGTCAGTATAACATAAATCAAGAGATTAGGTTTTACATACAAAGTCAATACCCAGAAATCAAAGGCATTTTTGTACAACAACAATGAAATACCAGAAACAGAAATCAGGAAAAAATCCCATTTGATATAGCAACAAGAAAAATAAAGTACCTAGGAATAAACCTAACCAAGGAGGTAAAAGACCTGTACTCAGAAAACCACACAACACTGAAGAAAGAAATTAAGGAAGACACAACCAAATGGAAGCATGTACCATGCTCATGGATCGGAAGAATCAACATCATCAAAATGGCCATACCACCCAAAGTGATCTATAGATTCCATGCAATTCTTATCAAAGCACCAATGACATATTTCACAGATATAGAACAAACACTTCAAAAATTTATATGGAACCATAAATGACCCCGAATAACTGCAGCAATTTTGAGAAAGAAGAATAATTTGGTTATTTTAAATTTTAATATATTCTTAGAATGCCTAGAAAGAATCCCAACTTTTATGTTGTACATTATGCTGCTTTTAAACATTTATTTTAAAAGTTGCATGCCTGCAAAAAGTTGAAACTTGTGAAGAAATGAGAGTCTCATAAAGAACCATCAGGAGACGGAAGACAGCTGATTTGTGGGATCTCCTCCAGCTTTCCTATTTCAGTCCCAGAGAAATTTCAAACTTTTCTCCCACATGTCATTTTACGGGTAGGATTGTAGATTGAACTTGGCAAACATTTCATATTGTAATCCCACTGATGACATCAACTTAAAAGCAAATTTATGTATATATCAGGTAGTTAATGTATAGTTAGTTAAAGCATAGTTAAATCAAAACAACTGGCTTCTCTTTGGGTAACTACGAAGGAATATTGGAATTTGCATTGAAAACAACTGCCTTTGATTAAGTAGTGAAAACAAAATAAGAAGCTCAGCTTCCTCTTCAAGCCACACTAAAATGATAGTAAAATAATTTTTAAGGTATAAAAGCATAAGTACAAAGTGAACAGAGGGAAATAATTATAGCTGGATATTTTGGATATTTTTAATGAAAGGTGGGTGGTAGCTGATTCAGTGAACCCAGAGAGGTCGTATTTTATTATATTTTTAAAAGATTTCATTTATTTCCTTTTAGAGAGAGAGGAAGGGAGGGAGAAAGATAGGGAGAGAAGCATCACTGTATGAGAGAGAAATCAATTGGTTGCCGCTCTCAACTGGACCCAGGCATGTGCCCTGACTAGGAATCAATCCAATGATCATTAGGTTTGCAGGCTGGTTCTCAATCCACTGAACCACACCAGCCAAGGCAGAGGTCATACTTTAAATAGGGGTTTTATAATTAGCAAATGCAAATACAAGGGTGTCCAGTTAAATTTGAATCTCAGGGAAACAATGAACAACAATGAACACTTCTTTTCGCATATCTGTTTTCAAATTTAATTGAGAGTTCTGTGTCTTACCTGGGACTTCTAAATCTAAGTCTTGAGTGGGAGAAGCTGAAAAATAACAGGACTCAAAATAGAAAACGAAAACATTCAGAAATATTTGTCAAAAACAGGTGCCAAAAAAGTTTTTACAAAGCAATTACCCATTTAACGTGGACAACAGTAGACTAGAGAATTATTATTCTCTTGAGAGAACAAAACCCAGTGTGTGATATTTAGAAAATTCAGACCCAGTTGAGAGTAAATATTATAGTGAAAACTGGGGTTACGTGAAACAGGTTCTACAACTGCCATTCCTCTTCCAGGTTTTACTCTAAGGCAGCAAGGTTTATTCCTTTCAAACTAGAGACTGATAGAGCCTTCTTTATAAATCTGAACACTCAAGAGAAACATCTTGTACATACCGATAAGGAATTCTCAAATGAAATAGCCCATCCGTATTATTCTACTTTGATGGCCAGAGGTGATAACTTCTCACACATGACCAGAGATTTCCATCAGTGCCTGGTGTTGCCTTCACTTCTTAGGTAGACAGGCAAGCATAACCAGACGTCTGAAGAAAGTGTCTAAGAAGAAGTATAAACAAACTGATAAAAGGGAGTTGGAAGAATGACTGCAAGGTGAAAACAATTCCAAAATCTCAGTCAATGAAAATATATCACATCCACGAAAAAAAGAATGTTTTGGGGAAAAAAGCACAATAGAAAATAAATAAAATGAGGTGTTGAAAAATGATGTGTTGAAACAACCTATGGAATAATTCAATAAGCATTTCTTAGGTAAATTTGTGAAAATGTAAAAATTAAAGCAAAAATAAAAATAGATAAAAATTAAAAGACAAATAGAAACCCTTGTACACTCTCGGCGAGAATGTAAAATGGTACAGCCACAATGGAAAATAGTTTGGAAGGTCCCCCAAAAATTAAAAATAGAACTACCATGTGAATCAGAAATTCCATTTCTTGGTATCTATCCAAAATAACTGAAATTAGTATCTCAAAGAGATATTTGCATCCCTCTGTTCATTTAAGTGCTGCTCACAATAGCCAAGATGTGAAAACAAACTAATTGTCCATCAATGGATAAATGGATAGAGTAAATGGAATATATACACTTAATGAAATATTTTTCAGCCTCATAAAAGAAACAAATCTTGTCATTTGTGACGGTATGAATGAACCTGGAGGAAATTATGCTAAGTAAAATAAGCCAGTAACAGAAGGACAAGTACTGCATGATTCCACTTATATGTGGTACGTAAAATAGCCGAATTCATAAAAGCAGAGAATAGAATGGTAGTTGCCAGGAGTAAGAGGGTGGGAGAAATGAGGAATTGCTAACTAATGTGTATAAAATGTCAGTTATACAACATGCATACATTCTAGATATGTAAAACATCGCACTTATAGATAACAGTACTTTATTTTACATGTTAAGAAGGTCTATCTCCTTTTGTACTCTTATTAAAAATTAAAAAATAGAAATAAAAAAGAGTGTGATTCTGAAATCACTTTTTGAACACTAGGCTCATAAATGCAAGTCTTGTATCAATAAGAGACCTGAGCTATTCCTCTTTTGTGTGAATACTAGGAATCCACTTCTTTATTTTACACACGGTATAACCGGCTACACATTACTGGAAATAGTTGGACATAAAGTGGAAGCAGGGTTAGACTGAGGTTAGACAATCGCATCTTTGTTGATAGGAGTGAAATAAAAAGCCACTGGAGTAGCAGTGTATGATAACAGAATCAAGACCTTTGGACTCCAGTCTGTGTCAGAGGACTAGGAGTATAGGCTGCGAACAATGTTATTGCACGACAACAGAACTGCATTCATCACAGGGACTTGGTTAGAATCTTCTGCTTTTACCTGACTTCTTGCTGCGGTTACCATAGCTCTGAAGGGAGATCTGATTAATAATCAAGTAAAGAAATACTGGGAACAAGTGTCATCTCTCAGGCTATTACAGGAAACTGGTTCAAGCTATTCTCTCAGTTGAAAGATAATCTGAGAAAGTGGTTCAAAGGAGCTCAACATCTTCAAGATAAAGACATCAATGACGCAAGACCACAAATGTAATTGTCTTTTAAAACTTTAAGGTAAAGTAAAACTTTCCTACATCAAATTGGGGGAAAATAGAACCCATTAGGTAATGAAATTCAGACTTGCCTTGTATTTCTGTTTTCTCTTTAGCAATAAATGCCAGAAGTTAACATATTGTCGAGTACTGGGGTTAGCAGTGAGAACTCTTTAGTGGAGATTTACTAAGTATCGGGCACAGTTTATTTACACCAAACAGTGTCATCTCTTTTTAAGAACTGAGGAAATTGAGTCACGGTGCAATTAAAATTCTTAACTAAGGATAGATCCTGTGAAGTAAGTGATGGAGGTAAGAATTACAGCCTGGACTTCAGCTTTTAAAGCAGGACTTCTGTGTTCCATTGTATTCAATTTTTCAAAATGTAAGACCAAATAATTGTAATATTTTCATAAGAAAAAGATGTTTTAAAATGTACGTAGGTTCAGAAAATATATCATCCATTTGCCTGAATCAAACAGAAAGTAAAAATTATGAAAGAGAATGAGAAAAATAGGATATAAAATAATTGACTGGAATAATTCAAACCAGTTAAGGACAGAGGTCATATTATATAAAATATATGAATCAAATAATAATATTCTGCAGCTAAAACCCTAGCTTATCTTAACACAAATCAGAAAATATGGGAAGTACAATTTTGCATTTAATAAGTAGGCTAAAATCCTCATTCTATAAGAGGCAAATTTTATAAAATTTTGTTAATTTTGTAATTTGTTAGAGAATTATATTCAAGGAAAGAGATATACTTCCATAGGGAAGAAAATGTTACTGAAAGTTTCATAACAGTTTACTTAAATATAATGGATTTCCTTATATCAATGTTATAAATTATAGCAAGTTATTAATAGGTAACATTAATTTTAAGAGATATTAATATCTCCAGCGCTCCATTGTAGACATGAATCTCATATCAATGGTCAACAGATGGAAATTCAGTATGGCCAGTTGCATTACTTTTAGAATGTGTGCAAGTGTTGGTTTGGTGTATAGTTAGTGCCCAGAAAGGAGACATAAATGTGGCAATGATATATCACATAACTAGAAAAAAGGAAAATAATGTGCCAACACTCTCATACTATGAAATGTGTCATTAGTGCTTACAGAATATAAGCACTGACAAGCTTTTCTTTACCATGTGTGTGTCATGTGACTGGCATTATAGTGTCTGATGTAAAATCAGATTTATTTGGTCAACTGTGATTAAAACTGAAAAATGAATAAATCATTTTATTAGAAAGTTACAATAATACAGCATTTATAAGCATTTTTAAGCTAAGAAAGAAAAAATAGATTCAGATTAAAATAAATAAATTCAGATTATATTTCTACACATTTGTATTATGCTTTGGAGTTAACAAAGGAGAATTTATTATTATTATTCCGAGGGTGTTTCTGGCTGTTAATTACATATGCAATTCAGGAAACAGCATAATGACATTTATTACTTTTTTCATGAAGGAAATGGAAGATACTCATTAGTTCTGGTTAAATAGTCCAATCCTTTCTGTCAAAGGGCCAAGAAAAGGTGCCTTGGACTCATGGTAACAAATCATGTAACAATGGAAATCTGAAAGGTAATTAAAATAGGACTAAGGAGCAATTGGATATTATCTAAGGACCTCAAAATGTGATGCGGTGCATAATACCAAGGAAGTGGCAGACCCAATCTATTTGCAGCCTGTTCCTTCTCTCCTGCTGCTTTCCCTGTTGTGAGTGGAGCAGCTGAGGAGAATGCATTGTGTGTCCATCATTATGCGACTTCACATTACAATTCTAAGATTGCCTTACTTCTGTCTGGGGCATTCATTTTCTAACACTCATACTTTGTAAACAGCTGAATACGTACAACATAATTATTCAAAGTTTTAGTAATACAAGTATGAAGCTTGTCTTTTGAAATCTGCTCTCTGTAGCACTTAGCTTCTCTTCCCACTGAAACAGCTAGAGTCTGCATTCCCACTTCGTAGCTACTGTGAAAGGCAAACACTTTCAATGCATGAATGTCGAATATTGTATTTTCAGTTACATAAAGATAATTTAAACATTCACATGCTTTGCCAGAAACATGTCATTTTTAATAGTCTCTGATTTGCCTGCCATGAAGATCACTTCACATTATTCTTCAACTGTTAATGAAAAAAAATTTCATGAAGAGCCTGTATCACATAAAATACTCCAGAAGCAAATAGTAGGAGACCAAATGGTTAGGAAACTCACATTCTACATTCAAAAAATTTCCAAAGTGTTCTGAGGACGAAATTAAATGAATATGATCAATTAAAAATTTTGTTTTTAGAAAAATTCAATGTGTTTTACCAAGCCGTCTTATTAAGGATATGGAGGACCAACTGCCAATTTTAAGTTCTGAATCTCGAGCAGCAAATACTAGGGGCATAAAGAAATAGCTTGAAGAACCAAATTAAGGAAAACAAAACTGAATTTTTTTTCTTTTTTAATAAAAATGTATTGTTATTCTATTACAATTGTCTCATTTTTTCCCCTTTACCCTCCTTCACGTGACCCACTTCCCATTCCCACAGTCAATCCTCACACTATTGTTCATGTCTATGGGTCAATCACACACGTTCTTTGAAACAGAAGAAAAGTTTAATGAATTTATTGGATATAACAGGAAGAGTGAAACTGACAATCTAGGCGAAAAAGTACGATTGCTGTAATCTGGACGTATATCTATTTCAATTCTACATTCAGTTTATTCCTGTTTTTACATGGAGATAACTTTGAAAACTCAAATATTTAAGACAAATTAGTGACAAAGGGCAAGACTATATTGAGTAATTTATTGATGCTACCTACTGCATTTATGCTTAGAATGTGAAATCCCTGTTATACCAGAGTTCATTACATTTGTTCGTTTTTGTACTTAAGACATGTGCTATTATTTTTGCCTTGTTTTCTTTTTCCTAAAAAAAATCCAAAGTAACTTCATAAATAAAAAAAATTCTCTATTATTCTTCTTTGAATTATACTTCCTGAACTGAGAAATCGTTTAGATTGAAAAACAATAAACCCAGGCCCTTTCTATAATTTTGGCAATAAAGTTCAAATTTTATGGTTAAAAAAAAAAAAGGCTCCAAAGTAGAATCTGCACTTTGTTTTAGCAGTCAGGTGACTTTAACCAAAGAAGGGCCTGCATTATATCTTTATGTCATTTTTTCTAAAGTCATCAGTCTTCCATTTATTAACATACCGTACTTTACATCTTTCTTTTTTCAGTCGTTCCTGTGGGAGAGCCAAATTTTTTGGACATTATTTCATGTTCCTTTTCTCTACTTACATAACCTCTCCAGGACACAGCTAATTTTTCTGAACAGAAATTAATGACTTAGAATAAAGAATAAAGCCTTAAATGAGCTCACTTGAAAGATCTAATTGCTTTCCTATAGCAATTTTACTTAAGCAAAATTTTACTGATTGTTTTCTATGTGCAAGGATCTAGTCTAGGTGCTAGTAATTCAGTGGATACTAAGACATGCTCTGAGTTGATGTTACCTCTGGGTTGTCTCAGAGAAACTGCTCTTCAAGAAAACTATGTCAAGAATCCAATGTGTATTATAGAGTCATGTAGCAGACTCGCATATTGGTTTATAAACTTTACACTATGTATAATTGAATAACATCATTTTTCATATCTGATATTTATCTGCTGACTTAGCTAAGTTAAAGTACCATGATGTTTTATATTTTTTTTTGACAAAATTCATGGGGCTCTTTTTAAAAGTTCACTTTGGGAATGATTCATATGCAAAACTTGATGAAACAGCATATTCTTTGCCCTGTTTGTCTTCTTAATTATAAAGAGAAATGTTCTATGTAGTAACTGAGCAGTTAGTATTAATGTGAATACGGTTTTCTAAAGCAGTGTCTTCTGACAGGCTATCACTCATGTGGCTTGATTTGCATTATCAACAACTAGGAGAAATCGGAAGGCAAATAAACTATGGCTAATATATAGTAAGGTTAATTTAAAAAATTTCCTCAAGCAAGTCTATTTGCTGGAGATCAAATTAGCAACATAGACAAGATGAAATTTGCAATTGCTTTCAAGCAATGTAGAGATAAAATACTTAAGTATATATTAATGAAAGCCTAATTAATCTTCTGAAGTGCTTTTGTGTGGATGAAAAACAAGGGCTTTATATTAAAAAGCAAAATATCAAGTAATTAACAATATAGAAATTGTACTCTGTTGCAAGTTCACATGCGCATCTAATGCCTCAACCTTTATGTAATAATGGTGACACCTAATGCATCGATTATTTAAACATCGTCACTGACAAAATTGATTCAGAATTTAGTAATAAGTGGATAATTGTTATAGATTGTATGACTTAAATATTTTTAAATAATTCTTAGACCTCTTTCCTGGCTGGTGTGGCTCAGTGGATTGAATGCCAGCCTGTGAACCAAAGGGTGGTTCAACTCCCAATCAGGGCACATGCCTGGGTTGCAGGCCAGGTCCCCAGTAGGGGACACTCAAGAGGCAACCACACATTGATGTTTCTTTTCCTCTTTCTCCCTCCCTTCCTCTCTCTAAAAATAAATAAACAAAACCTTTTTTTTTAAAGATTTTATTTTTATTTATTTTTAGAGAGAGGGGAAGGGAGGGAGAAAGAGAGGGAGAGAAACAGCAATGTATGGTTGCCTCTCACATGGCCCTCACGGGGGCCTGGCCTGCAACCTAGGCATGTGCCCTGACTGGGAATCGAACCGGGACCATTTCTCAATCCGCTCTCAATCCACTGAGCTACACAAGCCAGGGGTAAACAAAACCTTTTAAAAATAATTTTTAGGCCTCATTAGATAGATAGATGATAGACAGATAGATAGATAGATAGATAGATATTCTTTCAAAAATTATTCTGGATATAGGCATTATATTCCTTACATAGATAGCATCATCAAGGAAATCAAAGGTGCCCCTTCCTTAGGTCCCTTCTCCCAAAACCAAAGGATCTGAATAATTGTATCATGAATTTAGGGGCAAACTGTTGTTATGGTGAGTCTGTGAACAACTAAACAGTTTTATAATCTGCAGGTATATCCCAAGGAAGGTAAGGAGGAAGGCCTAATCATCAGAACTCAGCGGCAATGAGAAGAAGGTGTCTGACACCAGCGTCCCAGGACAATTGAGAAAAAGTAAATAAGCTTCCATGCTTCTATTATTCTGGAGGATAATAGGTCATTCTGACCAGACTTAAGTTAGTTGCAGTTAAACCTCGCCCAGGAGGCTTGGATGCATATATGCAAAGTCAACAGGCTGCCATGACAAAGGTATTCTCTTACATAGTTTCACATTATTAACATGTTTTAATTTCACCAAACTCAAACATATCATTTATTTTTATTCTACTGTTAATAATTTTTATTGTTGTTCTAGAAAATCTTCCTGATCTCAAGGTTCCCCAAATATTCTCTTACTTATTTCTGTTAATAGTTCAACATCTTCAAAGCTCAATATTTTCACCTTATTTTTTAGGAATATGGTGAATCCTGAATTAATTTTTGTCTATGGACTGAGGTTGGTTTTGAAGTTTATTCTGTTTTCTCCACATATATCTAGCATTTCTATCAATGCTTGTTGTAAAGGTTTTCCTTTTAACATGGAATTATTTTCATACCTTTGTTTTTCCATTGAAAAGATCAATGAGAGTCTATTTAGATAATCTATTCTATTTATCTATTTGTTATATTTATACCAATACCAACTCTTTCATCTACTGTATTTTTACAGGAAGTTTTAAAATAAAATAGTGTGGCCTCCAACTTTTTTGTTTTTCAAATTATACTGCTTTTTTCCCTTCGCATCACCAAACAAATTTGAGAACAGTTTGTCAGAAAAAAAAAAGAAAAAGAAAAAAAGAAATTGCTAAGTTTATTGGGATTGCATTGATTTACAGGGGTCAATTTGGAGAAAATCAATATCTAAACTATACTGTACATCTCGATCAACATACATTGTATAACTTTTCAATTATTTAAATCTTCTTTAGATACTCTCTTCAAATGTTTGTGGGAAATAGGAATAAAGTTGATTGTGATATATTGACTATTATGTGGCCATGAGAATTCCCTTATTAAGCCTTGCAATTCTGTAGTAGATGCCTCTGCATTTTCTTTTTTTCCCCCTTTTTAAATTGTTGTTCAAGTACAGTTGTCTCCATTTCTCCCCCATCACTCCCTCCAGCCCCAGCCATCCCCACTTCCCACCCTTGATTGGTTTTGTCCGTGTGCATTTTCTTTATAAAAAATGGTTCTATATAATTTTTTTTCTTCTACCTTTTAAAAATTTATTAATTTTGTATAATTTTATTGCACTTTCTCCTCACTAATACCTCTAATAAATGTAGTTTATAAATAGATAAAGCATAACTATAGCTTTGAGAGTAGAACTCTGTACTTAGTTTGCTAATTGTTTTAATCAAAGTTTGGTATTGAATGTTTCAGTAGTGTTTCTGCACCTATTGATATATTCTTGTCTTTTATATGAGTTACATTGGTTAATAGAATACAAAAATAAATTCACCTTCTTGCCCGGCTGGTGTAGCTCAGTGGATTGAGCGCGGGCTGGGAACCAGAGGGTCCCGGTTCGACTCCCCATCGGGGCACATGCCTAGGTTGCAGGCCAGGTCCCCAGTGAGGGCCATGTGAGAGGCAACCATACATTGCTCTTTCTCCCTCCCTTCTCCTCTCTCTAATAAATAAAATCTTTAAAAATAAATAAATAAATAAATTCACCTTCTTGTGATAAACTCCACTTAGTAATGATTTACTAAATATCTCAATGTATTATTAAGGATTATTCTGTTTAAGTTCATGAATTTTACCTGTCTGCATTTTTTTCCTTCTGAAATGTGTTAGCATGATTTAGTTATATTCTTGAGGATGGCTGTTAATAGACTCCAAAAAAAACAGTGGCAAGTTTTTTTCCTCAGGGAAATGGATCTGGTAAACACATTCTGAGAAACAGCCTTAGTGAGCATGGTAAGAAGTATGGGATTAAAAGCCATCCAACGGCATGAAGTTGTAATCACTGGGACTCATACTGTTACATTATTTAGGAAAAAGAGTTAATATTACCTGATAATTTACTGGATGTGATGGAACTAAGAAGCTTAGATGAAGAAATTGTCTGGAATTCTCTAGGAGGGCCCTAAATGCCATCACGAGTCTTGTGTGGTAAGCAGAGGCAGTCTGGCTTCCTCACTCAGTGTCTGGGTAACTAAGGGAAGCAGTTTCCCATAACCGTGAACGGGCCTGATAAGTAGTGTTCTTACAGCCTTGAGACTGGGTCCGATAAACTGTTCCCATAACATGAAGTGGGTGTGCAAGTACAGAATTGTGCTATGTTATATAATTTTATGGCTGGAAGCTGGCTTCGTTTACCTCCAGTACTTAAGGCAGTAGGGGCTCCCTGCTGTGTGTCACACTGGGGAGCAAGGACCACACTGCACACCATGCAGAGGGGACAGGTGACATGCAGAGACTTGCAGAGACAGGCAGGGAGACACACAGCTTGCAGTGTGTGTGGCTCGCTCACCCATGAATAAAGGCATGTCAAGCATCCCCACAGCTCTACACATCTTGCTCCATCTCCTTGAAGGTAGAGTAGGCCTGCAACACAAGTCTCCTTGTGAGAGAGATGAAAATGGAAATGAGACACATAGAGGTGACGTAGAGACTGAGGCCATAAGCCAAGGAACAAACAGAAAGTCTTTGAACTGCCAAAAACTACCAAAAAAACCCAAAAAACAATGAACTGATTCTCCCATTGAACCTTCAGAGTGAGCATAGCCCTGCTGAAAAACTGATTTCAGATTTCTGGACCCCAGATCTGTGAGAGAATAAATTTCCCTTGTTTTACCCCACCAGGTTTATGGTAATTTGTTATGGCAGCCACAGGAAACTAATACCAGAGAAAAACATAATAGTGAGATCTTAACATTATTGGGAATTTAAATAAGATAATTTATGGAGACTGCTGAAAATAACAGTTTTTGGATGACATTGATCATGGGTGAAGTGCCCATGATTAAGTATATTCATGCTGCAAAGAAACCCTACACCCTAGAGAGACAGCACGTGATTGGTTGTGGGACACATCAAGCCTCGTGCTTGACCAATGATCTTGAGCAGATTTCTGTGGAACTGTCAACCTCAGCTGCTAAGGTATTCTCCAGAGGTGCATTCAACCATAACCTGGACTTTTAAGTAGCCCTGGAATATTGTTGTTCACCTCAACAACAGGAGACAGATGATGCTGGGTGAGGTTTCACATGAATGGATACAGCTGGCTGAAGACCTGCAGTTGGGGGCCATTGCCTCCTAAGACACCTCTGGGTTCTTGCTCTCTCCACGAATATGGTAATTACTGAGGGTTTAGGAGCAATTATTTAAAATCACAATTGGCCCACCCAGCACACAATCCAATTTGGTTGTTTTTATTTGTTTTCCTCCATGGCACTATCTTTACCTAATCCAATAGTTCTGAACCAAGGGCCATTCCCCCCCACCTCTAAGCTCAGTCACATTTAGATATATCTGAAAACATTTTTGACTATCACGACTATTGGAACAGGGGTCTTGGCATGTGGTGTGTTTAAGTCTGGGGTGCTACTAAATATCTCACAATAAACAAGACAACACCTCACAGCAAAAATAAAAAATCACTGGTCAAAGATGTCAGTTGTGCCAAAGTTGATAACTCTGATTTAACCTAATAAATAGTTTATTTATTTTTGTATTTGTCTCTACCCTCTACCTACAATACAAGTCCATGAAGGCAAGGATGTTTTGTTTTCATCTTCTTCCCTACTCCTAAAAACTACAATTACAAAATTAAGACCTCAATAATGTTTTTTTTTATGACTTAAGAAGGAATCTATGTCCCAGGGTAAGATTATTAAATATTATGAGGGATCTCCTAGAGAAATATACTGTCTATTTTACCAATAATGTTTATTACCTTTCACATAAGCATATTCTACCAATACTGAAATACATGTATAAATACACTTTCTCAGTGGGTCCTAATTATTCTAGTTTATACTCTTTCTGAAGAGACGTATAAAATGTTACTATGACTGTTTACATGGAAACCCACCTATACACATAATTTTGTTTATAATTTTATAATTCAAATAAAAATCCTTAAAAATAAAATGCTGAAATACCTTGATCATGCCAAATCCTTGAAACATTTTAATTGATGTTTAATATTTTAAAGAGGTGAATAAATTGTTTTTAAATATATTTTATTGATTATGTTATTACAGTTGTCCCGTTTTCCCCCCCTTTATTCCCCTCTGCCTTGCACACCCTCATTACCCCTTTAGTTCACATCCATGGGTCATGCATATACGTTCTTTGGCTTCTACATTTCTTATACTATTCTTAACCTCCCCCTGTCTATTTTGTACCTACCATTTATGTTACTTGTTCCCTATACCTTTTCCCCCATTCCCCCTACCCCTCCCCACTGATAATCTCCATGTGATCTCCATGTCTGTGATTCTGCTCCTGTTCTAATTGTTTGCTTAGGTTTGGTTATCAATAGTTGTGAGTGTTTTTGTCATTTCACTGTTGATAGTTTTTGATCTTCTTCTTTTTCTTAGATAAGTCCCTTTAACATTTCACATAATAAGGGCTTAGTGATGATGAACCCCTTTAACTTGATCTTAACTGGGAAGCAATTTATCTGCCTTTCCATTCTAAATGCTAGTTTTGTTAGGTAGAGTAATCTTGGATGTAGGTCCTAGCCTTTCATGACTTCAAATACTTCTTTCCAGCCCCTTTTTGCCTACAAGGTTTCCTTTGAGAAATCAGCTAAGTCTTATGGGAACTCCTTTGTAGGTAACTGTCTCTTTTTCTCTTGTTGCTCTTAAGATTCTCTCCTTGTCTTTCATCTTGGCTAATATAATTATGATGTGCCTTAGTGTGTGCTTCTTTGGGTACAACTTCCTTGGGACTCTCTGAGCTTCCTGGACTTCCTGGAAATCTATTTCCTTTGCCAGATTAGGGAAGTTCTCCTTCATTTTGTTTTTAAATAAGTTTTCCATTTCTTATTCTTCCTCTTCTCTTTCTGGCACCCCTATGATTTGGATGTTGGAACATTTAAATTTGTCCCAAATGTTACTAAGCCTCTCATCATTGTTTTAAATTCATGTTTCTTTATTTTGTTCTGGTTAAATGTCTATTTCTTCTTTCTGGTCCAAATCATTGATTTGAGTCCCAGTTTCCTTCCTGTCACTTTTGGTTCCCTTTACACTTTCCTTTATTTCACTTTTCATAGCCTTCACCTTTTCCTCTATTGTGTGAATATACTGAACCATTTCTGTGAACATCTTTTTTACCAGTGTTTTGAACAGTGCATTGGATAGGTTGGTTATCTCTTCATTGATTAGTTGTATTCTTTCTGGAGCTTTGATCTGTTCTTTCATTTGGGCCTTTTTTTTTTTTTTTTTTTTTTTTTTTTTTTTTTTTTTTTGGCTCAGTGCACCTGTTAAGTAGTAAGGGGTGGAACCTTAGTTATAAGCCAGGGCCTGGAAACCCACATTGCTGCTTTGAGGCACTGTATGTGGGGGAGGGGTACGAGAGGGAACAGTGCTACTAGCTGAGTTTTCAGTCACTTCCTCTGCTACCCACAAGCAAATTGGGCCCTTCTGGTACTGATTCCTTGGTGGGTGGTTTGTGTTCATTCTAGGAGGCTGTGCATCTCTCCAATGAACTCTCCTGAGGCTGGGAGTCTCTCCTACCACCTCAACCCTTACAGGTTTTTTCAGTCAGAGGTTTTGATGCTTTATTTCCCTGCACTGGAACCCTGGGTTGAGCAGTCTGTCTCACTCCCTAGTTTTTCCTCCCAGTTTATCCACACGCAAATGTGGAACTGTGCACTCTGCCAGCCATGGCCTCACCCACCCGGATCCTCCAGCTGCCGCCTTTCTGCGAGTCCTCTCTGCCCCAGCTGCCCATCTCCACCTCTCCTACGTATCTGGGTGAATATTTCTTTAACTCCTTGGTTGTCAGACTTCCATATAGTTTGATTTTCTGGCAGTTCTGGTTGTTTTTGTTTTTAAATTTGTTGTCCTTCATTTGGTTGTGTGAGGAGGCACAGTGTGTCTACTTACACCTCCCTCTTGGCTGGAGGTCCTAAATTGTTTTACTATACTCACTGAAGAGATTTTTTTTCTGTAAAGTGTTTATGTACATTGTATCACATTGAAATCTTTTTATTAAGGAGATTCCATAAATAAATTACTTTTCTTTTTCTTTGATGATTAGATAAATTGTCAAGTTTGCAACTGTACAATTTAATGGCTGTAATTTCTTTTTGTTTTAACTTGTTTGAAATCAATCAAATAGATAAAACGTCATGTATCAAGTGTTTCTCTCCCTTGGGAGGACCTGATCACATTTCCTAATCTCGGTGTACTTCAGATTCATCACTTGTAAAATGAGAAGACTAGCACTTTCCTGTGTGCTGTTGAGGATGCATGAGGCAATGAAACAGAAGAGGCTAGAACAGGGCATGTTGCATAGCACAAGCTGCAGAGATTTCACCCATGGTTTCTATGATAGCTCCTAATTCTGCAATATGTAATGCACAACGCTATTTTCAGTAATGAATACACGCTTTCATGTCAACTGGGATGAATGTGATAAGTACATTTCTCTGAAAAGATATCACAACATGTGTCAAGCTTATATTTAAAACTTGAATTTCTGGAAAAGAAAAAAAAAAAGCCTGGGGTGGGAAAAGAGATGGTATAATAAGGAGACAGTACAGTGCGGGACTATCTGCCAAAAGATTTTTAAGCTAGTTGATCCGTTGACTAGGTAACCCTAACTTCTCAGGAGTTGTAAGTCTTACTAAAGTATATCAGAATATCATTCAAACATGTAATTCAGAATACCAGTTCTCTCCACAAAGGGCTGAGTGACATGATACAGAAATGTTCTGTATCAAGGAAGTTTAGGGCAATTTTCTTTCTCCAGTTGCAGTAAGGAAAGATCTGCTTACCTGCATTTTTGTGAGAAAATTATTAATTGGATTTGTTTCTTATTTGATTACTTTGTAAATTCCATATAGATGGTGAAAATCAATCACAGGCTAATTTATGTAATAAATATACAATCATAGTAATCAGTAATATTAATACACAATTGATATAATTCATTTCAATAAATTTTCTACTTTGGGGAAAAATTTCCAGACAAAATTCTATTATGATTCATGTAGTGTTTGGGCGTGGAATTTTTACAATTTGTATACTTGAATTTATTTACCTTATTTCTCTCCCCTCTCCCTTTGTTTATTAGAGCAGTGAGAAGCATTATTTATGAACCAGCTCTTTTGGTTCTCATCAAAGTGATGCATAAAAACAAAGGTAAGAGAATTAACTTCTGTTGGGCAAATTCATAAAAATAATAAGCCAGAGCTATATTATTTATTACTTCTGTTTCCCTAGAAATTATAATGATATTTTACTGCCCTATTACCTTCCTTATTTAGAGTAGAGAAATCATGGTTTTCCCATGTGTTTATTAATGTGCAATCATGTCACTACCACTGGGAGTACAGTAAACATCCGGTATGTACTGGATGGGTATCCCGGTCTCGGGAGGACACTTTAGGCTCATATACCTGCATAAGAAGGCCTGGTCATGCTGCATAGTAAAAGCTGTCATATCTAATAAATTAACATTTGTCTATAATTGTGATGTTTCCCACAAACTTTTTATAAAAATCATATCTCAGAAGAAAAAAAGATTAACTCTTGTTGAAACCATGCATACAACTATGTTTCAGTAAAGAGTGAAATGAATCAATAAAGGTACTTTAATTAATGTGTGTACTATTTGTGTGAGGAATAAACCCTACTATTTTGCCCCATATTTTGTACCCTGACAGAGACACTACCTAGGAATATGTTTAATTGTTTACAGTGCACTGTGGTTAAAAGTAACTTTAACACAATGTTTTTTATCAAGATAGTTGTGATTTCCCTAAGCTGAATCAGAAGAGTAAAACATTTCTCTGAATTCCAATTATTATGAGCATTGTGCTTCAGTTCTCCTGAGAGACATTTGCTTCTGAAAGAAATTTGTCACTTTAAAGCTTATTATAGATTAATTTCCTTTCTTATGATCCTACCTTGGGAAATCTATGTACTTACTTGATTCTGATGGGCTGCAACAATGCAAAAATTATTCTGAAGAATTTAATCCCTCACTTCCTAAAGGTGAATCACCTGAGGCCGAGATATTATATTTTAAGTGGATTCTGAGGTAACTGTTACAACAATAAATAAAAAATAAAAAATGAATATTAAGAAGCTAATAGCTAAAGTACTTTATTATTGACTCCCTAGCCATGGTTTTTAAAGAGTATTCATTCTAAGTCATTTAAGTATACCTCAAGAAAAAAGAGGGTAAAGGTAAAAATAATTAAAGAACAAAGGCTAGTGGGATTTATGAAGGATTAGAAAACAGAACATTAGAAATAGTGACAAGACTTTTCTCAGATAAACACAAATCAAATTTCCCTCAGGGTTTCACCCACACCCATGTAATATGTTCTGTTCTGTTGGCCTAAGCAGAGCAATCTATTTCTCAGTCCCAGATTTCTAATATTTCTAGACATCGTTGGTCTTTCATTTGTCTGTGTTATTGGATGTCAGCTTACTCTGAAAGCATTTTCCTCAAAACATCCTCTGCAACATTAACAATTGAAGTGTTACTCATACAGTCCTTTCAAAAGGCCAATCTGCAGCCTGTCTCAAACCAGATTTCATGCAGATGAGACGGAATATCTCAGATATTTATGTCAGCATTTAAAAGTCAAAATTAAGAGGATAGGAATCCCTAGGAGTGTATAAGTGCATCTGATCATATGGAGACATTTATGAGATTTGGGTGATGGTATGGTTAGGTATAGAATGTATGAAATTAGAGACAGAGATTTTTATTTAGTTTTCAGACTTCATAAAAAAACACCTCAGATATTCTAGGACATGATCTGATATTTTGAAACACAGAATGAATTTGGCTTCAGATCATAAGCCCATGCTATTCATGAGACTCTTACACATTTGTGTCACATAAGATAGGCAATGTAATAAATTCTGTTTTGCTCAGCTGGTGTAGCTCAATGGATTGAGCGTGGGCTGGGAACCAAAGGGTCCTGGTTTGATTCCCGGTCGGGGCACATGCCTGGGTTGCGGGCCAGGTCCCCAGTGAGGGCCATGTGAGAGGCAACCGTGCTTTGCTGTTTCTCCCTCTCTTCTCCTCTCTCTGAAAATAAATAAATAAAATCTTAAAACAATATATTAAAAATAAATAAATAAATAAAGTCTGTTTTTACCTTAAATACACCAAAAATGGATATTATATTACATATTGCATTAGTAAGAGTGTTACTTTTTAAAGTATAGAAGGGCTAAATGTGCAAATATCACCTGTGTCATAATTATAAAGATTTTTCATACATTCAATACTGGCTTTGAATCCACATACTGAGTTTTTGTTTTGTTTTATTTATTTATTTCTTGTTTTTGCCTGGAACATTAGAACACATATCATGATACAATCACTGGCCTTGTAATAATTTCATGAGCTGGGACCCTTTCACCATGCCTTGCTCTACTCTTTACAAGTTAGCTATGACTAATTTGAAATGTATATTTCAAATGTATATTTGAAGTAAGTTAAAGATAGTAAACCCGTATTTTACTATAAACACTCCAGCTGGAAGTCATAGTAGCCAATGCAATGGCTGTCTCCTGCCAAACTTCAGTAAAACCAAATTCAGGATGAAAAAAAAAATCTTCCCTGACCATATGCCTACGTATTCTTGTAGCTTCATTCTTCTCCAAGAGTATACAACCAGCTTCAATTTCCACCGGGCACTCTACCTTGGCGAAGGTATCTGCTTTGGAAGGACCCCTGTAATTTCTCTCTGTAACCTCTTGAATTGAGGTTTCTCCATAGATTATTATTCAGTGGTTAAAATTTTACAAGTAATTTGGATATTACATGTAACAATTGAGTTCCTAGTATAAACCCAAGGTCATATATCAACATTGTAACAGTTTTAGTAAAATATCCTAAAATTCATAGTGGCTTTGTTAAATGTTATTGGAAATAAAAGGTCCCCAGAATTAAGGAGGATGGCTTTGACCCTTGACCCTGTAAGATAAGCAGAGAGCCAAGCCCACCATGACAATTTCAGTCACAGCCATTATAAAATAGTTATTTATACAAAAGCGCATTACTGCTGTGCCTGTAGCTAATTATATATTTAATGAAGTATTGCTACGTTATCATTAGTTAATTTATATTAATTAAATTAATTTTATTAAAATTATTTAATTAGTCAACATTAATATTCAGTATTTATTTAGTATTTACATTGGACCAAACACTGTGCAAGGCCTTACAACTACATTATTTCTACTGAACTCTCCTTTGATGGTAATTACATGTATCAACCTGACCGGGTCATGAGGTGTCCCGGTATTTGGATAAATATTATTCTGGATGCTACTGTGAACTGTCTGGATTAAATTAACATTTTAATTGGTAGACTGAATAAAGCAGATTGTTTTCCATAATGTATGGGCCTTATCCAATCAGTTGAAAGCCTGAATAGAGAAAAAAGTTTGATTCTCTTATGAATTAAAAGGGAATCTCCCTTGTTTGATTGCATTCCAGCAGGAACATCATTTTTTCCTGCCTTCAGGCTTAAACTGATACATCAGGATTTTCCGGGTCTCGAGCCTTCCAGTCTTCAGCCAGAACCTACATCATGGGCTCTCCCAACCCCCTAGTTTGCCAGCTGCAAATCCTCGGGCTTGTTAGCCTTCGTTATCATGTGAGCCAATTCCTTGAAATAAATATCCTTAAACATATGTGTGTTTATAAATATCGTATTGGTTCTTTTTATCTGGAGAACCTTGAGTAGTACAAATCTTTAAATGTGCAAACAATGTTCATGTAAAAGGCACCACAAATGAGAGATTAAATTACTGGCCCAAGTTCACACATTCAGTAGCCGAACAACCATGGTTACAGAGGTAACTTGCAGAGCTACAGGAGCGTAGCCTATCCGTCACACAGCACACTGGTGTTCTCCAGGAGGAGGTTTGTGGGGCATTCCATTTGAACTGAATCTCTTAGAGATTCAAGTTATTGTATGTTTTTAAAAAATAACTTGCTAACTTTATCTCAATATTGTAGCTACAGTTTTTCAAAACCTATCATTAAAAAAACAGGTTGAATTCTCACATTTCCCGGTGACACAAGTGTTTTAAGGTTGCCTCTGTGTCATATCGGACATACTAATGAATGATATAAAGCAAAGCTAATTTATTTTAAATAGATACATCATAAAGTATGGGTAGATTGATATATTTTAAGTGTCCAAAATAAAAAAAAAAAACACTTTCCAAGGTGGCTTGGTGGTTTCTTACAAAAACAAACATACTCGGCATATGATCTATTGATAGAAAACATACCCCATGGTATTAATCCAAAACACATAAAAACTTATGTAAAAAATAAATAAACCATCCCAAAGATATTTATAGCAGCTTGATTCATAATTGTGAAAACTTAGAAGCAACCAAGATGTCTTTCAGTAGGTGAATGGATAAACTAGTTTTATATATTTCTATGTATAAATAAACATCCAGACAATGGAAGGTTATTCAGTGCAAAAGTAGATAGATAAAAAAAATAAATAAAGCAACCAAGCCATGGAAAAACACGAGGAAACTTACGCATGTTACTAAGTAAAATAAACCAGTCTGAAAAGTCTACATACTGTACGATTCCAAATATATGATATTGTGGAAAAGACAAAACTATGGAGATAGTAAAAAACTCAGTGGTTGCTGGAGAACAGTTGGATAAACAGACAGAAAGCAGAGGCTATCTAGGGCAGTAACAATCCTCTGTATGATATCGTATGTATATGCCATCATGCATTTGCCCAAACCCATAAAATGTGCAACACCAAAAGTGAGCCATTGGTTAAATTATGAACCTTGGGTGATTATGGTGTGTCACTAGAGGTTCATTTTGGCAATATACGAATATATATGCTATTGTGCTGAGTAATGTTGATGATGGGGGAAGTTAAGCATGTCAAGCTTGGGGAGAAGGTATATAGAAAATCTCTGTACCTCCTTCTGAATTCTGTTGTAAACACAAAAACTCTCTATAAAAATCGAGTCTTAAAAAAAAAAGTAGAAATAAGCCAGGTGGTGTAAGACAAATACCATATGATCTCAGCTATAAGTGGAGCCTAATCAACAAAACAAGCAAGCAAAATAGAACCAGAGACACTGAAATTAAGAACAAACTTACAGTAACCAGAGGGGAGGGGGAAGAGGATAATGGGGGGAGAAGGGGAGAGGGTGTTCAGGAACATGTATAAAGGACACATGGACAAAACCAAAGAGGGGTAGGATCAACGGTGGGAGGTGGGGATGGCTGGGGTGGGGGGAGTGGTGAGAGGAAAATGGAGATAACTGTACTTGAACAACAATAAAAAAAAATTTAAAAAAAAGTAGACACCTATGTTGTCACCGTAAAGCAGATTAGTGACACAGACGTGACAGTGCATTGATGTCACTATATCCACTTTGCACAACTGTATTAGCACCATTACACTGCACTGTGCTCTGATACAATAAAATTTTGTATCTTTTTCTAAAGATCAGAAAAATGTGAATCTCTGAGGTAGACAAGGAAAAAATATTCTAATGATGTGTTTGCCCAAGATTTTTTATCAGCTACATAATAAAGAAAGTAAAAGTCTCTATTAACCTATACATTGTATTCTTTAAAGTTTATTAAATGCAATAATACACAATTGGTAACAAATTGTATACATATAAATGTATGTATGATTTACTCATTGTTTTCTGCAAAAATCCAGACAGGCATTATTACATGTAGGTGACCTGCAGTCACTATGCCTGTCCTCCGAACACAGTCAGGTGGCCGGGTCCCACTTTGTCAACGACTACCAGAACAGCACCCTTTAGAAACAATTGCTGAAACAAGAATCATTTCCGCCTGGGTCCATCATACATTAAATAATAAAGTGTGTATATACAAGATTTAGAGGCAGTACTGGGAAGTTGATTGATTTAATATTGATCTGAAATGACTTCTAGGAAAAGATGGTATCTAAGCTGGGCTTGACAGATGAAAAAGAACAAAATTTTTAAAAAGACTAAAACAAACAATTTCAAATCCCGTCTCTGTCACATCAGCTGTGTGTCTCGAGCTGCTTACTTACTTTTTATGAGTTCTTCACTACAACATTCTCTGGATAAATGGAAATAATTAATCATGCTGCAGAGAGCTATTAAAGGGATAAATGAGATACTTTGAAAAATTTCTGTGTTGAGTCCGTATTATAGATAATCAAAAAATGGTTAAAATCAAGTACAGATTTTCTCCTAAAAATAGATAAAGTGGGATATATTTCATGATCTCAAGTGTTGACCTTCTTAAAATAAAGTTTATTTACAACTTACAAACAGGAGCAACTGAAATTTTTAAAAAATATTTTATATTATTTAATTGACAAATATTTACTGAATGCAAACTATGTGTCAAGCAATATTCTAAGCACTTGGGATACATCCACGAATAAAACAAGATACCTTTTCCTCCGGCAGAACATACAATGATGGCATCAATGAAAAGCTTAATGAGCCAGAGAAAAGGACAGTCGGGTTAAGAGAAATGCTTGTGGTCATCGTTTTGTGGGATTATGCAGTTAAGAAAAGTGTGTTGCTTTTCCCACTTGCTACCACTGTTCCAGATCCAATCTGTGCTTGACTCTGCAGCTTGGGAGGCTTCGACCTGTGGCATCACCCAGCCTTCCTTTCTTTTTGGTTTGCAACTTAGTTCAGCAAATGGCAGTGATAGAAAATCAGAAGAAAAAAAAAGAGTGAGAGTAATTCTTCATACCTTCCCTCCAATACCAGCACATTTGTTCTAGAGACTATTGCCTGCTTGACCTACTATGTGCAGAAGATCAACCACCACACTCCTGCTGCAGCTTCAGCTTTAAAAAGCTCATAAACATCATTCCCTCACCTTTTCTTTTTGCTCTGTTGAGTCTTAGAACCTAGTTATTGTTCTGCCATGTGTGTGGATATTGCAAATTCACGAACTTCATTCAGCCATATTCCCTGCTCCATACAAATATGCACATCATATCATTGTGGTTTTGATTTGTATTCCTCTAATTAGAGATGTTGAACATCTTTTCCTGTACCTGCTGCATTTGTATTTCTTTAAAAATGTCTGTTCAAGGCTTTTGCTTATTTTTTAACTGAGTTCTTCTTTTGCTATTGACTTGCAGGAGTTCCTATAGTTAAAAATATAGTGCATTGCAAAACAGACTAATCTCACACTAAATGTTCTTACCACTTCTCACACACACACACACACACACACACACACACACACCAGGAGATCTTTTGGAAGTGATGGATTTGCTTATTACCTTAAACGTTATGATGGTATCATGGGTGAACGCATATGCCCAAAGTCAAATTGTATACAATAAATATGTGCAGCTTTTGTATATTAATTCTACCTCAGTAAAGTTGAAAAATACATTTAAATTAAATGACTTTTCTTTAAAATCAAATATGTATTTATATTTATTTGTATATTTATATTTGCCTTCTATATAGTAAGTAGCGCCGACACTTCATGTGATCAAAATATTTATCTTTATATCTACTTAAATTTTACAAAAATAAGATATTTTTAAAAATAACAGTTGTGGAATAGAAATTCCAAACTAATAATTATTATAAATTTAAACCCTGTCCCTAGATAAATCTGGGTGCTCTGAAAGAAATGTGGAATAATGAATGTGGGCCAGAGCATATGCATAAAGAATGAAATACTCACTTAAGAAGAGAAAGTGGCTACATATTTGTTACACTAATAAACACTGATGAAAGTTGTTATAAATATAATTTTCTTTATCTCTTTATTAATTTAAGTATTATTCATTTCTTCCCAGTTGCATTGAAATAGATTAACCTGAAACCTTCACCTATGACATTTATATTCTATAAACTCTTCCTTCACCCTTTCCCTCTCTCTTTCCCTCCAGATTTCAGAACTAAAATATTGAGTAAAACAAATCTATTTAAGTGGTCTTCCTCTATCCTGCAACCCTACTTTTTCCCACAGCAGTAACTGCTATAATGAATCATATGTCCATAATCTATTTCTGTCCTTCTCATATTCATTTTTGTCATACACAGACACCCTCACACATTTATATGTGTGTGTGTGTATATATGTATATATACATGTATAAATAGTTTTAACTCTTTTGAAATTTATTAAAAAATACCATGTTGTAGTTAATATTTTGGAATTCCTCAGTCTAAAATTATATTTCTAAACCACATTTATTCAACTGTGTGTAGCTATAGTTAATTTATTTTGCTGGCTCTATAATATCCCATAGAATATACCACCATTTATTAGTACTACAATTTAATAACTAATAATTATAAATATACATCCCTAAGTGTTTTTTTTTAATGATTCTTGATGCACATGGTTAACACTTACTGGATTGGATATTCAACTTTACAAGGAAAAGCCAATCTGTTTGTGTATGTGTATGTTAATTTAATCTTTATTGTATTTTTTCACATTATCTTTTAGTCCCTTTATACCCCTTCCCCCTAGCAATCACCACACTGTTGTCCATGTCCATGGGTTCTTTTTCCTTTTTTGCTCAGTCCCTTCACTCACTAAACTCCTCCCAACTAGCTGTCCTCCTGCTCTCTATCTATGAGTCTGTCCCCGTTCTCCTTGTTAGTTCACTGTGTTCATTACATTCCACACATGAGTGAAATCATATGTTCTCCAGGTCCAGGTCCATTCATACTGTTGCAAAGGGTAAAATTTTCTCCTTTTTTATGACCAAGTAATATTCAATTATATAAATGTTGCATTGTTGTTATATCCACTCATCTACTGAGGGCCACTTGGGCCATTTCCATGTCTGGTTGATTGTACATAATGCTTCAATGAACATAGGGGTACCTATGTTCTTTTGAATTAGTGTTTTGGGTTCCTTTGGATATAGTCCCAGTAGTGGGATCACTGGGTTGAAAAGCAGATCTATTTTTAATTATTTGAAGTATCTCCATACTGCCTTCCACAGTGGCTGCGCCAGTCTGCATCCCCACCTGCAGTACAAAAGAGTTTCCCTTTCTCCACATGCTAGCGAGCACTTGTTGTTTGTTGATTTACTGATGATAGCCATTCTGATAGATGTGAGACGATATCTCATTGTGATTTTAATTTACATTTCTTTGATGATTAGTGACATTGATTATCTTTTCATATGTCTATTGGCCATCTGTATGGCCAAGTGGTAAGAATGTACTTCTCTTTGGAGAAGTGTCTGCTCAGGTACTTTGCCCATTTTTTAATTGGTTTGTTTATTTGTCTGGTGTTGAGTTTTGTAAGTATTTTGTAAATTTTGGATATTAACCCCCATCATATGTATCAGCCATTATGTTCTCCGTTCTGTGGGTTGTCTTTTTGTTTTGTTAATGATTTCCTTTGCTCTGTGGGTTGTCTTTTTGTTTTGTTAATGATTTCCTTTGCCAACCGGTTTTATATAGTAACTTTATCAATGTAACTCTAATCCAATTTGAAATGTTATTTACCCACATGAACTACAACAATTAGTTTTATTGGTATTCTTACTTTTGTCACTGAAATTGATATAAAATAGTCTCTTCTTATAATCTGGGGTTCTAAGTTCCTGGTCATAAATAATATTGAACATCTATTTAAATCTGCTTTGGCCACATGTAACCCTCTTCTCTGTGAAATTTCTGTTCATATCTTTTGTTCAGCTACATTATGTTACTCACTCTTTCTTTACTGTGTTTATAAAAGTTATTTATAATTTTTGATAATTTATCAGTTATATATTTCAAATATCTATCACTTGGTAACTGTTTTTCAAAATTTTTGAGGTGTTCTGAGGAACAAGTATTTTTAATATAAAATTAAAAAATGCTATTCTTTAGTTTGTATTAGTTTTTGTGTTCTCTTTCAGAAACTATCTCTAATTTGCTGCCTAAAATACACTAACTCATATTGCTAAAAGTCTTAAGAATATATTTTTAAATATTTAAGTATTCAATTCATTGGAGTCAAATTTTCTGTATAGAATAAGATAACAACCCATTTTGTTTGTTTGATATGGATGATCATGTCCTATTTCTTCATTTACTGAATTATTTTTCCTTAACTTACATTTCTGCAATGTGAAACCTGGCAATATCAATGGTCCATATACTTCTGGTCCATATGCAATGGTCCAGAACCTCAGCTCTGTTTTTGGTTTCTTTTGTACATTACAGTGGAGTGTTACTCCACTTGAAAAAAAAAGAGAAAAAGTATGACAGTATCTTACTTATAATGTCACATAATGTTTTATAATGAGTAGGATAATCTCACTCTTTACAGTCTTCTTTTCCTTAAACTAGTGTGAGCATTTCTTAGACTTTTAATCTTTCATGTATATTTAAAAATCAATAATTTCCATAGAAACCTTGTTAAAATTTTGATTGGAATTATATTTAACCTATAATGGCAAAATCACAACATAGAGAAATGATTGTATAACACCATTTTTCTGGTACAATGCTAATTTAGATTTACATATTTTCTAATAAATACTCACTCATATTTCTTAGAAAATATGTAAATCTAAATAAATCCACTCTTCAATAAAACCACTCAGGTTATGCTGTAGTACATTGTTCAATAAACAGCTGAATTTTAATTAGTAATGTTTTGTTTAGTTGTATTTTCATCATCTTTCTTTGTCCTTTTGGGGTATTAATTATCTTGCTTTTTGGAGAGATGGAGACAAAGGATAAATTAGAAATATTTACTGTTTTGAGTCTTGGGGAAATTTTGAAAATATTTCAGAGATACATTATTTGAAAGTTGTTTATAGTTTATTTCATAGGGAAAATAAGGAAAATCAAGTCTTCAAACTTCTTATCCCAAATTTCCACTTTCTTCTTTTAAAAAGACAGTGTAATATAAACGCTTTAAATATTTTTATTTGGATGTATTTGTAAGTCAGATAACTTGGGTCTCTAGTGTAATATGAGATTTAATTTCCACTGTTTTAGCTACATCACACCTATCAAAGTTAAGATTGAGTATTTATTATCATAAATTGTTTTTGAGATTGTTTTATTTAGAATGCTATTATAGGAGAATATTATATCTGGTTTTAAATTACATGTAAATAGAATAAATCATTGAGATTTTATATTCAGAACTTACTTTGAGTAATAACTTACAATGTAATGTCTACACAATGCATTCTTGATAATCTTCAAATAGAGTTCTTTGATGCAATCTAACAAACCTCAAAATTGTTCCTCAGTTTTCTCAGATTAAGTCACATGTTAAATATAGACCAAAGGAAAAAAGGAAATTTCAATTTAAAAAGTAATGGAAACAGCCACCATGGAAAACAGTATGGAATTTCTTCAAAAAATTAAAAATGGAACTGCTTTTTGATTCAGTAGTTCAGCTGCTGGGATTATACCATAAGAATCCTGAAAAACCAGTTTGAAAGAACTTATGCACCCCAATGTTCATAGCAGCAGTATTTCCAATAGCCAAGTCCTGGAAACAGCCTAAGTGCCCATCAGTAAATGAATGGATCAAAAAACTATGGTACATTTACACAATGGAGTACTATACAGCAGAAAGAAATAAGGAGTGCCTACCTTTGGCAACAGCATGGGTGGAATTGGAGAGTGTTATGCTAAGTGAAATAAGCCAGTTGGTGAAAGACAAATACCATATGATCTCACCTATAACAGGAACATAATGAATAAAACAAATAAACGAGCAAAATAGAACCAGAAGCATGGTAACAAGGAACAGACAGCTGGTGACCAGAGGGGAGGGGAAAAAGGGGGGAAAGAAAGGGAAGGGTTTAGTCGAAGAACATGTATGTATAAATGACCCATGGATATGGACAACAGGATAGGGATTGACTGTGGGAGTAGAGGGGGCCAGGGTAGAGCAACGGGGGGGGTGGAGCGGGGGGATTGGAGCCACTGTAATAGAACAACAATAAAATAAAATAAATGTATTTCTAAATTTTAAAAAAGTAATGAAAACTTTTTTTGTTTCTTAATAATTTCAGACTTTGATCAGTGACCTCTTATATGTACAGAATCATCATAGAGATTATTGATTTGTTCATTGATTTCTAGGTTTTATGAATGTATTTTATAAAGAAATTTAGAGTGTGTTGCAACGAAGTTGTTGAAAATATGTTGTGATGACACAGTATAATTAATGTGCTTTGTTTTTATTTTGGTATACAAGAAAACATTAGAAAACCAGAACTTAAAAGCATTTTTTTGTATAGTCCCTAAATAGAGAATAACAAAACAAAAAAAAACTGAAATAAGAAAAAGAAAATCTGATGGGAACATTCAACTTTTCAGCACATCTCCCAAACTAATGAGCTGTCATACTAAGGGACAGTCACATGAAATTGTTGAATTACAACAGAAAGGAAGGAGGGATACTAGCAACATCTATTCATAGATAGTAGCAGAAATGTTTATAGAAGCATTCATATTACTCTTTTAATAGAGGTTTATGGAACTTTTAGCAGGAAAAAACAGTTTTCTTTACTTCTCTCATCTTTCCCAAAAGTAAGTTATTATTGTGTGACACCTGTCATTATTCTACTCCAAGCTTAGCTTTTATTGCTTTTTGTGTTGATTATATTGTTGATTAAGTACAACTACATTAGTGAGTTGATTAAATAGGGGAAAATTAAATACTTTCTAATATCTTCCCAAGATCAAACAAATATTACTTTAAAGTTGTTAATTTAAAGGGAAAGTGTTGTTAAGAATAAATAAAAGCACTTTTAATATTATCAGATATGTTTATATGCTAAAGTGAAACAAATTCCAACAGATAATCTGAGATTGAGTAAAAGTATGTAAATAGATTCACTAATTCAATTATTTATTCATTTATATACCCATAAATGTAATTATATATATTGTACTACTTATCTGGTGTTTAGTACTGAAATTGCCATCATCAGTACAACAGTAATAGTGAGCAAACTTCAAGGACTCAGTGCTCAAACACTAATAGTTCCAGTAGTCATGATCTTTTGTTTTCACATCAGTAAAAGATGTGTAAATGTAAGTCAATAGTTAGGAACACAGGTTGTGCTTTTAGTTTTTCTGCATCCCCGGTTACTGCTTACTTTTGCCTAACTAAAACATAATCTAAATCTTAGTATATACTTGTTAGTAAAATCACACTACTAATAGCAACTGTCACCTAGAGATTTTTAAAATAAAAAATATATATTAAGTTTTTGTTTTAATTTATTATGAATATAAATAGAATTCAGAAGTCTGTTGTCTGTCTTAGAACCTGGTGCTAAGGGCTCCCATGCTTCATCAGTCTTAAAGAGTCAGAAAAAGTTAAAATTGGTCTTATAATGTGTAGATCAGTTAAGAATTATAAAATAAAGTATACAATCTATAAAACATAGGTTTCTAGGTTGTCAGGAAAACTGAAGGGACCTGGGAAATAATTAATTTCCACTCAATTCCTTGTCTCAGCCATTTTCTTAGTATAAGTTTAGTTTTTGTTTTCTGGCTTTTACAGTAGCTTTTAAAATAATCACTAAGATTTTATTTGACATTTTCTCCTCCTCTTTTGTAAAATCAAAACTAAGAGGTTATCAAGAAAACTTTACAAAACACACAGTTGTCTTCTTTAGAGAGGATTTATCTGCTAGAACAAAGAAAAACGGTAATGTATTTTTTATGTAGGGGAGTAGAAAACACATTGGTGAGCACATACACTCCAGAGTCAGAAAGATCCAACTTAGAATCTCTGTGCCCCAATTGACGAACTGTGTGGCTTACGGAAATGAGTTCATTTCTCTATGCTTCAGTTCCTTTTTCCATGAAAAAAAAAAGACATAAAAATTAAACTTATCATGCATTTCTAATGATTAATTAAAGGAAAGGTAGCACAGTAATTAAAACATGCTAAATTTGAAGTAAACTTAAGCTATTAATACAAATTAGCTCGATTCAGTTAATCAGTTGCCTCTTCTCTGGCTCTTCATTCATCGTACAGTTTCTATTTAGGTTAATTAAATCCAACTATAATAACCAAGAAGTTGAGTTCTTGGACCATTTACAGGACATTCAATAGGCTCAAGCAGTGAGTAATGAAAAGAAAAATTGTCAGAACTTCCATAAATCAAAATCTTTTTTTTTTTGTTTTTTAAATTAAGGAATTTTCAGGGGCGTCACTCAAGAAGGTAGCCCCTGTATTGTGAACATGCACAAGAATGCGGTATCAGGGAGGTGTGGTCCACAGCTATGACACTGAAACAGAAGGCAACAAGGGCAAAGATCCTCAGTGACCAGCACTGAAGACTTCACTCCCAGGGCAAGATCAAGTTGAGATTGCTGTATACAAGAGGATGAACACATAAACAGAATCGCTAAATGAAGATATTAAACATGAAGGTAAGAAGTAAGAATTGAAGTACAGACCATTTCTTTATGAACAAACATGCATTATCTAATAGTAAAGTGCAAACAAAATGCCTTTCTTCTTTCTCGTTAATCTCTTTCTTTCCTCAAAAGAAGAAATATGAATGGCAGACTAGAAAAAGAACACTAATTGCCTCCTTATAAAGTGGTTGGAAGGAAATACATAAGAAAAATAATGCTTTTGAAAGTAATGAATGACATATATGATGTGCCTTACATATATGATGCATTTCATAAAGGAAAATAGTTATAACAGTATTAGCAAAGTCTGTACATAACCTCTGAATTATCATGTTATTTCTTTTCTAATTCTTATTTATTTCATTATACTTCACTTTCTGGAGGAGAGATCATAATCTTTTGAGTCTCCTTTATAATAAGTACAGCATTACCAAATGCAAAAAATATACAATGGAAGGGAATTAGCTAACATTTTTTTCCAAAACAGTGTTTGTCTTAATAGCATTATATTTCTCTTAGCTCTTTATATAATTTTGATTTGTGTAGCTGTCTCATCTCTGCCCATAGATTTTCATTGTTTTCCTCTCTTCTGTTTCCTCCTTTTTTTCTCTCTTCGCTCCCCTTTTTCCTTCCTTTCTTCCTCCCTCTCTCTCTCCACCTCTCTCTCTTTCCCCCCTCTCCTTTCCTTCCTTCTTTCTTTATTTATTTCTTTCTCTTTCTTTCTTTCTTTCTTTCTTTCTTTCTTGTTTTTTTTCTCTTTTCCTCTCTCTCCATCTCTCTATATTTTATATAGATACGTAGAAATATCTATATAAAGGTTAATTCACAATTATATCATTACACCTTATTGGTCATAAGTAGAAGATTTAAGTCAATGGTGATTATTCAAAATGAACCTCCACACCATTACTTCAAAATGGCCAACTGACATTGGACTTGATATTACCATCCAAACTTCAGAAGCACAAGATACATGCATGTAATGTTGGTGGTATCTTTTAATGAAAATGGCGTATAACGTTGTCAAAGTTTGGCTTATATTAATCATGTGTACCTAAGAACCTCTTGAAAAGGAGATGATTCACAACACTACAATCAAATCAAAGAATTCATGAAATTAGAACTACCTAACTATAATACATTGTTAATAGGCCTCCAAATTTAGTCTTCAAGAAATTGGTAAATTACAAATGAAGCCAATATTATTCAATTTAGATACAGTTATTGAAGAATTTCACTTAAGAACATACAGTGTTCTTTTCCAAAAAGGAAAAACTCTTAAACATTAAAAATGTAGGTTTATATTTCAGTATTAAATAACAAAAAAGAATTTTAAACTAAAACCAAGAGACTAAATTCTGCCAAAAATTCATGGCTTGAACTTACCTCTCTCATAGTCCTGCACTCCAATTTTCACAATATGTAATTAACAGATCGTTAACTCATATGCTAAGTTTCCTTCCTACTCTATAATTTTGTATGTCTAAATAACTATATATGTAAAAGATGATATACATGTTATTATATATCACAAATCGAATGATAATATAATATATTTTATCAGATGTATCTCCCCAGTCAAGGGAAACAAACAAACAAAAAAACAAATGGGACTACATCAACCTAAAACGTTTTTGCACAACAAAGCAAATCATCAACAAAATAAATAAAAAGATGACCCACGGAATGGAAGAATATATTTACTGATATATCTGACATGGGGTTAATATCCAAAATTTATAAAGCACTTACAAAACTCAATACCAAAAAAACAAACAACCCGATTAAAAAATGGGCAAACGACCTTCTTCAAAGAGGACATACAGATGGCCAATAGACATATGAAAAGATGCTCAATGTCACTAATCATCAGACAAATGCAAATTAAAACCACAATGAAATATCATCTCACATCTATTAGAATGGCTGTTATCAATAAATCAACAAATTACGAGTGCTGGTGAGGATGTGGAGAAAGGGGAACCCTCTTGCACTGTTGGTGGGAATGCAGACTGGTGCAGCCACAGTGGAAAGCAGTATGGAGATACTTCAAAAAATTAAAAATGGATCTGCCTTTCAACCCAGTGATCCCACTGCTAGGACTATATCCAAAGGAACCCAAAACACTAATTTGAAAGAACATAGGAATCCCTATGTTCATTGCAACATTATTTATAGTTATCAAAATATGGAAGCAGCCTAAGTGTCCATCAGTAGATGAGGGGATAAAACAACTATGCAACATTTACACAATGGAATTCTACGCAGCCATAAAAAGAAGAAAAATTTACCTTTTGCAACAGTATGAATGGAGCTGGAGATCATTATGCTAAGTGAAATAAGACAGTCAGAGAAAGACAAATACCATATGATTTCACTCATATTTGGAATCTAATGAACAAACTGAACTAACAAGGTAAATGGGGACAAACACAGATGGAGAGCAGGATGACAGCTAGGGGAGGAGTGGAGGTTAGGGGGTAGAGGAATTAAGCAAAAAGAATAAGGACTCATGGACAGCAGTGTGGTGATTGCTGGGGGAGAGGGGTATAAAGGGACTAAATGGTAATGGAAAAAATACAATGAAAATTAAATTTTAAAAACTGAGAAAAAATAAAATAATAAAAAATAAAATTAAATTTAGAAAAATACAAATATAATGATAATATTATAGCTAACAGAAGTTAGCAGAATGGACACTATAAATTATGACAATGTCTCTTTCTTTGACCAAACTTTAGTCAGATTCTCTAAGCCATCTTCTTGTCTAGGTTTCCAGCTTTGAACTTCCAAGTCTATCTTTGCATTCCCAAGAACCCCGTGGGTTTAGACAGAATTGCCATTCTCTATTATGATACCACTTCATATCTAATCAAATTCCTCACCCTTTACCATCAACAGGTGATATCTAAAAATCCTGGCCTGCCTTGAGCAAGAAACTTGTCAGTGTATTAGCTAAGAATCACCTTTTATCCTTGATGTTTTTTCTTCATAATTGTTCATCCACTGACGCTCATCCTGCTTTTAGCTATGAACCCTCACTTTTTGGTTGTTGTTCTGTTCAAAGTGAAGTCTGATCCATTTCCTTCACTGCAAACCCCTACTGCTCAGTCCTGTTTTGAATAATGTTTCCACCATCTTTAACATCAGAATAATTTTTTTTCCTTAAAAACTATTGAACTTCTAGTTATAACATATACAAATGTCAAGAGACATTGTTTTAGAAATATGCTAGTCATTTAAGTGACCTAAGCCACAGTTTTATACCACTTCCATTTTAAATACAATAGTTATATTTAAATATAAAATATAAGATTGCACCTAATTAATCATTAAGTCATTTCCCTTTGGGATTAGAGTGACCCGACATTTCTTAGAGTTTCCAGGAAGTCTAATGACAAGGTTTTATTTCTTTTTAAGTCTATTTGTTATTTTTTTGTTGTTTCATAATGTCCATTTCTTCGAAGATTTATTAACAAAAGCATTTTACACACACCCTTATAATTCTGTCTTTGTATAAGGCTAGTTTAGAGGAGAAGAAAATGAGTCCATTTTAACAAACATCTCATGTGGAGTGGAAGTGAGTGGTTACAATAAACTCCCTTTAGCAAAACACCGAAGACTCCCCGAAGATACAAAGAGGATGATATTCAAACTGTCAACACTGACGTTTAAAACTTACTGAGTAATATACACAGCTACGGAGAATTTGAAAGAGTGGGTATTTACAATTGAAGTCATTGCTTATAGGAGAGAGAACAGCTCCTGAACAAATCCCTAAATGAATGGAGGGAAACGCTGCTACTGCGTTGAGGCTTAGAGATGCCAGTCCTGGAAGGGACCTGGACCACTGGGAACAGAGGCCAAGTCTAAAATACAGACAGAGGTTTACTTAGTACGGCCATGCATGGCTGATGAGTGTAGAGTTTCTTAAAATGAGAACAGCAACAACATTGATTTTCCAGTGCCAGGAAAACTACGTTATATTTTTGAGGTCAGTATATCATCTATAAAATGGGAATAATACCTATTTAGATGTTTTGTAAAAAAGGTTAGGGAAAAATAAAAGTACCTGTACAATGTTCCAAGCATTGGATTATAGATGTCAATTAGACAGGTCACTAATAATTTTGGGATTATGTTTTTAAAGATTTGTAAATCAAATTCTGTTGTTCATGTACATGCAGCCACAGTATTTTTTATTTTTGGTACACACATTAAATTATAGTCACATTTGTTATCTTATCAGAATAACTTGTCCACAAAAAGTGAAGTAGTTTTATAGGTAGCTCAGTTTCAAAAGAACATGGTTATATCAAAGCCGAGTGTTTGGCATTGTTCACTTGAGTGTGGAGAGGTTCTGTGTTGAGCCAGAAGTTCCTACAGTTAAGAATATGCTGTATATTTTGCAGGTTTTCTTCAAGAATGAAAGAAAGCTCTGAAGATTCCAGTATTGTTCTGTATTGGGTTTCTAACATTGCAAAGTATGCACTAGGGATTTATAGATGTGTAGCTTATTTGAAAATGCAGGGGAAGAGGAAAAGGCAGTCTGAGTGTGCATCAGCAGGACTGTTGCTCTGGGCAATCGGCACTTGATTCTGCTGGGGCCTCCTGACACGTATCCAAATGCCTGCTATTATTCTTGACCTAAAGGGTGGAGATGGGAGCATTCTATCTGTTCAGTCCACTGCTCCCTCCGAAACTTGAATGTTTTCCTTGGGGTATGAAATCCTTGAATATCTGAGTTGCATCTGTGTGCTACCTGAGTAACTCTGAAGAGATGTGCACTGACAGAAAAGTCCCAGGGGAAGAAAGCAAGAAGTTGAAGGGGTGTGTTGTCTGTATATCAGTTTGGATAGAGTTGCATCTTAACTTTGTTGAGTCTTCAAATCCATGAACACTGTACGTTTTATTTTAACAAGGTCTGATTTATTTAAGTGTTTAATTTTTTGAACTGGGATTTCATAGTTTTTAGTATACTAGTCCTTTGCATGGTTTATTAACTTACATATAAGTATTTCATTTTTAGAGCAATTATGAATGATACTGTGACATTTTAATTTTGATGACTCTCATCTTTGCTACTCATTTATAAAAATATAGAATTTTTGCTTGTTTATTTTATATTCTGTGACCATGCTGAACTCAGTTCTAAAAGTTCTGATCATTTTTGTTTTCTGTTTCTTAGATTTCTTGGGATCTTCTCCATAAAATTTCTTGTTGTCTGTAAGTAAATATGATTTCATTTATTTTCTTAAAATCTGCTTACCTTTTACATCATTCATCCATTCACTCATTTGTATATTCATTCATTTGCTTTTGCCTTCTTTCATTAGTTAGAAATTGTAGCCCTATGCTGAAAAAGAATGTTGAGAGCAGTTAATCTTGCCTTGTTTCCAATCTCCAGGGTGAAAACACTAATTTTTAAGTATGGCACTCACTGTAGGGTTAAAACCTTAATAAAGTGCATGCTCTTTATGAAAATCTGAATTCTCCCTCTAAATTTGCTGAGAGTTTCTAACTAAATGGGTGTTGAATTTTGTCAAATGATTTTTCATAATAAATTTATATGATGATATAATTTTTCTTTTTAGCCTGTTAATATGTTTTACAATGATTTATTTTCAAATAATGAATCAATCTAAAATATTCATTGCTAAAATAAAATCTATGTGGTCAGAATCATTATTTTTATATATTGCTGAATTATATTTGATAATATTTTGTAAAGAATTTTTGCATGTATTTCATGAGAGATGTTGGTCTGTAGTTTTTGTGCAATATTTCTAGTTTTGGTATAAGGATAAATTTTTCCATAATCCTGATCTCCTAAAATGAATTGAAAGGCTCCATCTTTTTCTAGTTTTTGGAAAATATTGTCTAGATTCAATGCTCATTCTACTTTATAAGTTTGGTAGAATTCTCCAATAAAACCATATGGGCCTGGAGATTTTTTTGAGGGGGGGGGGTTAAATGAATAAATTTAATTTTTTATAGTAACAGGACTACTGAAATTATTTCATATTAGGTGAGTTATGGCAGATTGTGTTTTTTAAGGAACTGGTCCATTTTACCAAAAGCTCAAGTTTATGAATATAAAGTGGTTCCTAGTATTCCCTTATCATTATCTCGATGTCTATAAGGTTTTTAGTGATATCCCCTATTTCATTCCTGATACTAGTAACTTGTTTTCTCTCTTTTTTTCTTTGTCAATATTTGAGTTTTGTCAATTTTATTGATTTCTTCTTTTAAGAAAACCAGCTTTTCGTTTCATTGATTTTCTTTGCTGCTGTTTGGTTTTCTGTTTCATTGATTTCTTTATTATACCATTTTGCTGATTGCCTTGAATTTATTTTGCTCAATAATCACCTTAGACATTCCCTTTTACATATATTTAGAACTATTTTCATGTTCCAGTTTTCACTTCCACTATTAAGTATAAACCTTAAGAAGGAAATGACATTATATTTGTCCACATATTTGCTATTTTTATGTTCTTCCTTCCTGATGTCCCAAGATTTCTTCTTTTAATTTGAATATTTAATTTAGAGTACTTCCTTTAGCCATTCGTTTAAGATAGGTGTGCTGGCAACAAATTCTCTCAGTTTACCATTATTTGAGAATGTCACTCAGTCATTGGAAAATGTCATTTCACTTCCTTCTGGCATCCACGTTTGCTGATAAGAAATCCATTGCCATTCTATTTGTTTCTGAATTAGGTAAGCACTCACTACTTCAAGTTCACTTTTCTTGTCCTTAATTTCCAAAAGTTTGACAATTGTATCTTGGTGTGGATTTTTTTAGGTTTATTCAGTTTTTGTTATTCTTAGCTACTTGAATTTATCAGTTTGTGGATTTTTATTTTCCTCAAATTTGGGAAGTTATAAGCCATTATTACTTCCAGAACTTTATTAGTCCCAACCTCATTTTCTTTAACTTCTGGGGCTCTGGGGGTATTAATTTGAAAACATATGCAATAGTCTAGGGCTCAGTCTATTTTTATCTGGTTCAGATTTGGTAATTTGTAAGCTTCTATCATCCAGTTCACTGATACTTTGCTTTGTTCTATTCATTTTATTATTGACTTTAATCTTGAAGCTTTTCTTTTTGAATAGTTTTTTTTTTTATTTTAGAATATTTGTATAAAGAAATGTTGCAAAGTTGGTTTAGAGAGTTCCTAAATAACATACATCCAGTTTCCCTCCTGATTAAAATCTTTCATTATGCTACATTTGTCACAATGAATGAACTAAGAATGATGTACTAACTCTAGTCCATAATTTATTAGAGACACTGTTGTGACTCTAGTTTCTGGTTTCCATGGTTTCTATTGAAAAATCTGTACTCAAATTATTGTTTCCTACAGACTTTGTTTCTTCGTTGTTTGTTATTTTTCTGAGTGTTTTTAAGACAATTTTCTTTATTTTTAATTTTCAGCAGTGCCATTATAAATGGTCTGGTCATGGAGTCCTTTGTTCTTACACTATTTGGGATTCAGTAAGCTTCTTCAATTCATAAGTTTATATCTTGCACCAAATTTAGGGAGTTTCTATTCATGATATTTTTAGCACTTTGCTCTTTTTCCTTTCTTGATACTCCAAAGACACAAGTAACATACATTTTGTTTTTGCATGACAAAATGCTAAGGCTATAGTAATTAATTTTTTCATTGTACTGTTCAGGTTGGATAATTTATCCTGATCCAGCTTCAGTTTCATTGATTATTTCCTCTATTATCTCCATTCTGCTAATTAGTCTCTGTACTAAGTTTCATTTTTATTGTTTAAGTAATATGTCTTGTATTTGTTTTTTAGAATTATTCTTCTATTATTTTCAGAATGGTTTAAATTGTTTTCTGAAGCTTTCTGTAATAAAATTTCCTTAAAAATGCATTAAATAATTTCAATGTATGTGTCATTTCATCACTGGTATGTCCTTGATTCTCTTCAATATAAGTTGAGATTCTTCTGTTTCTTCACATTTTAAGTAATTTTGAAATGTACCCTACACTGCAGGTCTTGATTAAATTCCATGGAGAACGTTGTTAGTTCTGAATGTTCTGTGGGCTACAATTCAAAGTCAATTCTAATTCAAATCATTTAGTGCACTGTTAAGACCTTTTCCATGAATGTACTAACCAATATCCACACCTGAGTGGTGGACTATCGGTTCAATTCTCAAAGTGTTTGTTGTACTGAATGAGATCAGATCTCTACATATGAAATTTGAGGAAGAGCCCAGAAATTTATATACAACTTTGTGTATCTCTTTCTTCAGCGGTCTCCTCCCCACAACCTCCACTGTATCTCCTAGTTTTTTTTAGCTCATCTCTGGAATGAAAGAATAAAGCTGCATTTTTACATACCTTGCTTCACTGCATACCCCCTAAACTTCTCCTGCATCCAGAGCCAAGCAAAAAAAAAGGACAGGGAAAGAAAAAAAAAATGGAATTTTACCCCTTCTTTTGGAAATACATTCCATTAAAGAGAGAGAAAAGCTACTATCCCTTAGAATTTTGGCTCTTCAGGCTTCCATTGCTGCAGCTGCTTAAGGAATGGGGCAAAGGAGAAGAGAGCAAAGAAAATGAAAGAAAAATTAATACACATCTCTGAGTGTAGGGGTTCTCTTCCACACTCCTTAAGCTGTATCTGTTTGTGCCCCAATGGCCTCTTCTTGTGCACTGGGTGCAAGTCAGTAGAGCAGAAAAGAGAAACAATGTTGAATTCACTGCAGCTTTGATTGTATTTTGAACTCTGGTCTTTGCCTTTTTCTGCCTGATCTATTTGCTTTTGAGAGTTCTTGGTATTCATTAGAACACACAGGTTGTATGTATACACATCTTATCCTGAACTTGAACCCCAAATACATATTTTAGTGTAGTTTTATATAAAATGAAAGCAAAAAGGGCTGGGCAAGGCTAGAACATCACTAGTAAGTTTCACTTCTTTGACAGTGATATATAAAATCCTAAATGAGATAGCTTCTTGAATTCATTATTTATGTTTACATTATTTTGATTGTATTTTTTATTACCATTTATCCCCCCACACTCTCTTCTACATCGTTCTGTAACATTTCAAGAAGCAAAGCAAAGCAATGCTGTATGTGCTATTTATATTACTTATTAAAACTTACACAGTAAGTGTTCACTTCAGCAGCACATATACTTAAAAAACATACACAATAAAAATAGTAAGAAATATGGAAATGATACTCATTGATTCCAGAAATTTGATTAACTCTGAGGAATGAGAAAGAGGAAAAAATAATATGTGGAATTTTGTCTATGTTTAAAAAGATTTTTTTTCCTAAAAGGAGAAATAAATTCAATTAAAAGTAATATAAAATATATTTCATTGTAATAGTTATCATATATGTATATGTAATGTTAGCTTCTGTTATTTTCTCTGTTTGAAATGTGTCAAAATTAAAATTTTAAAAATCTTATGAAAACTATTTTATTTTTATTTTCTAAGATTTTATTTATTTATTTTCAGATGGAATGGGAGTGAGGAAAAGAGGGAGAGAAACATCAATGTGTGGTTGCCTTTCATCTGCCCCCTACTGGGGAGCTGGCTGGCAACCCAGGCATGTGCCCTGACTGGGAATTGAACCAGCAACCCTTTGCTTCACAGGCTGGCACTCAATCCACTGAACCATATCATCCTGGGCAAAAATAAATATTTTAATTAGTACTACAAGCTCCCATTTATGTGCGGAATTATTTTGGAAGTAATATCTTTAATATTGTCAACTGTAGTAACAATTCTGCAGGAAGATAATAGCAATATGGACAAAAAGACTAAAGTCCAAGAGATAGAGTTTTATTTTGTATTGTCTGGACAGAGGTTTGATTTGCTCCCTATATTCCAGGGTAGAGAGAGACTCAGAGAAAGTGAAACCAGAAAAGACACCTGAGCTCCTGTTGCCTGTCACTACCAAACCCAGTAAGCAGAGACAGGGATTGAATCTTTATGGGCGCTTTATTCAGATGGCCAGGGATCTGAGAAGACGGTGGGTTCACACCCTAACAGACCATCTTGTCTTTTCTTTCCAGGTCAACGTTTTTATACCAGGGGGAAAACAAGGTGCGGGGAGGGGTTTTGAAGTTCAAGGGGATTAGGTGAGCAATGCTGCCACATTCCTGTCCTGGGCAGTCAGCTGTTCCCAGGGGCGGGTGGCTGTCTGTCTGTTCCTGGAACACAAAGGCCCAGATGCCTCCAGTTGTCCCCAGGAGGTAACCTTTAGCAGTGCCCCAGGGAGTCGGCTATTTCTTTCAGGAGCCAGGATGGGCCTTATCTGTCGTTTCTGAAACAAAAGCTTTAATATATGCATTACTTACTAGGCTTATAACTATTTTCCTTAAATTAAAAATTTCCAACTCTTGAGTTCCCTATCAAAAACACAGAATGTTTAGGTCTATTCGGTGTAATCTTCCTCATTTTCATCTTCACCATCAACTGTGAGAGCAGCATATTTGCTTGCAGATCTGAACTTGGAGGCTGGATTTTCTTCAGGTTTCTTTGGCTCAGGTGCAAATTTGGAGTCTTGATCCTTTTTGCCAGCTTTCCTAACTGACTCCTTCCAGTGGTCTTTGTTCCCTCCATGTCCTGGACCAAAGCTGTAGTTCCCACTTTTTGGCCTGTTGGGACACTCACCCCATCCATTTTATTTTTATCTTCTTTCCCTGCTGGTCCTTCCTCAGAAGGTTGAGTTGGAACTACTTGATATCACCAACACAGCGTGACAGAAAGACGTAATGGAAAAGTTGTGCGACTTTATGCCCATGCAGTCGCTCGTGTGATTAGTGCCCAGGGGCCTCCATTTAAGAAAACGGCAATGACAGCGATGAAAGGTCTGGAATCTGTTTGGGCACTAGGACAGGTATGAAGAAGAGTGTGAGATTCTTTAATTCTTCTCATCCTAATGTGGCATATATGAATTCTCAAACACGGAAATAAAGTCTCCATTCTTGGAAAGGTAGGTTTAATCTTTGAAATTTTAGTCTCTATGAGGCTGCCCACCCCTCCTCTTATTTAATTCTGAGGTACTGGGGCCAGCCTAGGGGGAATTCCTCCATTTTTACTCCCCTGGGGGTGGGAGGGAGGGAGTCTACAGGTCACTAAAGAATAAGACTGCTTGGTGACAAAAACAAGTGGTTTGAAAAGAAGCTTTGGGGAGGTGATGAATTATTTTGCACCAGTAATAGGGAAAAATGGTGTGACCTCCAATAAACACATGAATGGTTACTTCCTACAGTGTGAAGCCCTCGGGCTGTGGGAACTCTCAAGTCTCTCACATGTCCTGATTTTGCCTTTTCTTAATCATTATCTATCCTTTCTGAAAGTTCGGCTTTCCACATTCTGCTGAAATCCTGAAGCTTTGCAAAGTTAGACTCGCTTTATGTTCCTCATGCTCCTCTTTCCTGTTACCTCCCAATAAACAGTTTGTGTTTAAGCCACATACCCAGTCTCCTAGGCATTCTGTGTTAGCTCCTGGGAGGTATCAAATGTATCAGATGATGAATTACTGCTTTTCTCAGGGAAATCTTGGCTGCTTTGTCTTTTGACTCTCCTATTCATTCTTGCCCCTGCTTCTTTGACCCCTTTTATACAGCAGAAAACTCTAGAATTAATGGTCTTAGATGGTGAGTGAGGGTGGATAAATAGGGACAGTTAAATTGGCAGCCTTTGTTATGACCTTCACTGGTATTTTTTGTTTGGGGCTTTTTATTTTGTGTGTGTGTTTGTGTGTGTGTGTGTTTTAACAAGTTTCCTTCTCTCCACTGAAATCTCACACCAGTGTTTAAATTTATAATGTGACCTAGAACTACTTGAGATAGTATGAAGAAAAGGAAATATAGGAAACTAGTTCATTGGCATATTATAATAAAATACACTTGGAATTAAATAATTTTAAAGAGAAAATTTTCAGAACTCAAATTGAGAAAACTTAATTGTTTTTTATACACACATATGAGATAATTTATATGAATAAGAGTTAAGTTGCTATGGAATATTTCTGATAAAAAAATCACAAACCTCTAAATAAAGACCAAAAATGCCTTTAATATTAAACATTAAAATAACTGTGAGCTATCTCTATGTTTAAAAAAATAATAAAACCAAGTAAAGTTAAAAAAAACTGTTAAATAGGACTAAGATGGAAAAAGATTTATTTACTTTGAGAAAATTATTATATCAGGCTTAAATTTTCTTATACATCAATTTGGCTCTATAATGTCTCCTTTGGTCATGAAAAAGGAAAAAAATAAGTGTGTGTGCATGTGTGCATGCTTTTCTTTCAGTAAATGTGGTGAACTGAATGGATTATCAGATTATACAATGAATGATGTGATGACCAGGAAGAAAAATACATCTTACTAAATTTTTTTAAAAATTTGTCATTGTTGTTCATGCTTATCATAGAATATTAGTTAAGTATAAAGTTTAGAAGAGAATGTAAGTATAATCTTACCAACATCCAGTGGAAATCACTATTATATTGGTTAACAGTTTTATGTGTGTAGTTACTTCATCTTTTTTCCTATTCATTTTTTATGTTGTTGAAGTTATGCTATATATGTAAGTTATAGTTTACTTTTCTCACTTAATAGTATCATGAAAGCATTTGTTATTAACATTAAAAATTCTATATGGCATAGTCACTGTGGAAATAATATAGCATTTCCTCAAAAAAAATAAAAATACAATTAACATATGATCTAATAATTCCACTTCTAGGTATATATTTAAATGAATTGAAAGCAGTGTCCCAAAGAGATATTTGTACATTCACAATATTATTCTGCATTTTTCACAATAGCTAAAAAGTAGCAGTAACCCAGGTGTCCAGTGACGGATGAGTGGACAAACAAAATGTATACACACATACTCACACACATATGGACAATGGAATATTATTCAGCCTTAAAAAAGAAGGCAATTCTAACACATGCTACAACATGGATGAACCGGGAAGATATTATACTAAGTGAAATAAGCCAGTCCCAAAATACTATATGATTCCACTTTTATGAGGTACCTAAAGTAGTCAAATTCATAGAGACAGAAAGTAGAATGGCGGTTGCCAGGGGCTGAGGAGCAGGAGACAGGGAGAAACGAGGAGTTAGTCTTTAATGGGTATAGAGTTTTAGTCCTATAAGATAAAAATAGTTGTGAAGATTGGTTGTATAACAGTGTGAATGTGATCAACACTTGAATTGTACACTTAAAATGGTTAAGGTGGTAAATTTTATATTATGTATAGTTTATCACAATTTAAAGAATTTCAATGGCACAAAAGATGTTAACTTTGAAAAATAATATTGTCTTTCAAAATTTCAATAAACATGTATTATAAAAGAAAAAGAAAAATTTTAAATACACTCCAGTATAGTATATGTGCTTGTCAATTACTTTTATTTTTTTTTTCTATAAATCTCATCTTTAATTAAGTCATTTCATCTAGGTATTACTTTGTTAACATGGGAAACAAAAGCTCAGCATACCCAGGAAGTATTTATTCCCATCTGGTGATCTTATATGATGAGCTTCATAAGCAATGTCTTCTTGTGTTATAGACACCACAGAGGAGAAGGAAAAGAAAAACCATATTTCTCACAAATTGTTTTACATAATGTTTACTGTGTCCTTGACATCTTTATTATTTGTTTAATTACTTTATTGTTGTTCAATTACAGTTGTCTGCATTACCCCCTCCCCTCTCCCACCCCATCCAAACCCACCTCCCACCCTTGCTTCCACCCTCCCCCTTGGTTTTATCCATGTGTCCTTTATAGTAAGTAGTTCTTGAAAACCCTTCTCATCATGGTCCCCTCCCCTCTCCCCTCTGGCTATTCTTAGATTGTTCTTAATTTCAATGTTTCTGGTTATGTTTTTGTTTGCTTTTTTCTTTTGCTGATTGTGTTCCAGTTAAAGGTGAGATCATATGGTATTTGTCCCTCACCACCTGGCTTATTTCACTTAGCATAATGCTCTCCAGTTCCATCCATGCTGTTGCAAAGGGTATAAGCTCCTTCTTTCTCTCTGCTGCATAGAATTCCATGGTGTAAATGTACCATAGTTTCTTGATCCACTCATTTGCTGATATGTACTTAGGTTGCTTCCAGCACTTGGCTATTGTGAATTGTGCTTCTATGAACATTAGGGTGCATAGGTTCTTTTGGATTAGTGTTTCAGGGTTCTTAGGATATAATCCTAGCAGTAGGATTGCTGGGTCAAAAGGCAGATCCATTTTTAGTTTTCTGAGGAAATTCCATACTGTTTTCCACAGTGGTTGCATCAGTCTGCATTCACACTAGGGTTCCCTTTTCTCCGCATCCTCTCCTTTTATTTTTATAATTTCATGCTATTCTAAGCTTATATATCCAAAATTGAAAAAATATTTAATCATTCCCATTATGAATTTTTCAATCTTATTTTAATAAAGACAACATAACAATTTCTTAAGGCCTGATTTATCTGATATTCACTGAATCATCTAAATCTTTTTTTAATCTTTCCTTTTAAAGGATGAGAAAAGTAAGGAAAAATATTACTAGTTTGGCCCTTTATTTGTCTAAGCTATGTTATAATTTCACAATAATTGTTATCACACATTTTATAGCATTTAGCTCACAGAGTCCTTTAAACATAATTCATACATAGTAAAAAAAGTAAAATAAATCAATAAAGAATTATAAATACTTAGAAATTGTCAGTATTATTGTATTTTTAGACTAATTCTATATATTAGTCATGAAATACTTTTTTTAGTTTAAAATAATTGAATCAATTTTAAAGCACATTATGAGAGATGTTTTTCTAATTTTCCAAAAGGGACATCTGTAAAATAAGTTTATACTCTAAATTTCTTTTTTTCTTTCTTAGCTTTCAACAATCTCACCTGGATTGAAGGTTATCAGCATACTGAAACCTGTGTAATTGAAAAACTACTATCTCTGGCTTTTACTTCAAGTCTGAGAAAAAAGAACATAGCTACTAGAATAAATGTGACAGAGCCCTGATCAAGTCTAATAACCCAACCGTTGAAATTCACTTTGAACAGGGATTATGTGTTTTATTTCCCTCTAGTGGTTAAGTAAATGAATAAATACATGGAAAAAAAGTCAATTGTGCTTGCTTAAAAGCCATTTACAATATTGGGATGTCTCATGTAGAGTACTTACTGAATTGTATTGTAAAAATTGCAAACAAGAAGTATAAATAAGCATGCTGGGAATCGGTAAAAGGAAGCACTAGAAAATAAGCAATCAGTATCGAATTATTTTTCTGTATTCTGAAAGTCAGTGTTCATGAGGCAGAAACAAAGATAAATTCTTGCCTTTCTTTTCTCAGACTAATACATGGAAGTTATAAAACAAATATTAATTAAAGAAAAATTCTAACTGTATTTTTATTTGTTTTTGAGAGAAATAATTTTTTGCCAAAAATTAGTATTTACTTTGCTCAGAATTATTTTTGATAAGGCCAACTCTAAAATAATTTGCATCACCTGAACATTTGGCCATGGACAGAAAAACCATTAAAAAACAAAAGCTATATACATTCGAAAAGACAGATCACATATTAAATATTTAGATGAAATATTTAATTCCAAAGCTAGTGTCATAAGGGATATGCCATTATTACTTTTACCATTTTCAAAATGCTAATTAAAGGAGATTGGTAAAATCATGTTTCATAGGTGACAAAAATCATAGAGCAAGGATTTAAACCCAGGTAGTCAGGCTCTGGAATTTATATCTATTTAAAAAGCACCAAGGCATGATATCTGGCAGAAGAGTTTGGTAAAGTTTTAAATATTTACCATGCATAATGGATAGTTGAATAATCTGGATTTAGTAATTTTTTTATTAGAAGGTGATTGTTTGATGGATTTATATTTTTTTAGCAATTTTGTGACATAGTGAGATAGTGACACAGTTTGTAATTTTTTAATTTTAGGCTATTTTATATCTTAATTTTTAAAAGAGTATCATAGAGAAAGATGAGCCAAAATGTTGAAATGGAGAAGGAAAATGAGAGTTAGCTTGAAAGATAAAATTGCTTTTACAATTTAAATTAAGTATAGAAAATTTAAAAAGCTAATTTTAATTCTAATTTTTCAGTAGCATAAAGTAACTTGTAAAATTAAATGGTGAACATATATATTGAAATCAGTTTTCTGGCCTTTTCTTGTCCATGGATAAAATATAAATAAATTATTTTAATTTCAATAGTCAGTTGTCTCACAGATATATTTAATTTTTAGAAACAAATAAACTAACAATTTAGAATTATAATTTTGCCAATAATACTTATGAAAATATAGTAATTTTCCATGGTCTATTCATATCTTTGGGGAAAGGTTTAGGAGAGGTATCCAAAAATATTTTAAGTAAATGAACCTTCATTTGAGAAGTATATATCATGTGTGAAAAAAAGAAAATAGTCAATTTCATTAATTTAATATAATTTGTAATTTCAAAGAACACCTTAATTGGTTAAATATTTCTAATACTATATAATCACTTCACTGCACACTGGAAATAATCTTAGAAATTCCATAAAATTCAATAGAAGATAGATTTGTTCTGGCTGCCAACCACAAATGTTTAGTTGCTGAAATGATATCAGTAAAAGTCAAAACTAAAACAAATCAAGTAAAGTAAGTTTTATCTCACCCATTTAGAAAAATAATTGCATCACTCCTATTGACTTGCACTCTCATCATCCATTATCCTATTAGTTTTAATTGGAAAATGAGAGTAATGGCGACAATAATAGTCTTAGGCTTATTTCTAACTTAATGTTTTAACTTCATGTAGTCTTATCTATTTATTTAAACATATCTTGGAGGGAAATATATGACAGACATTTCACAAAGTACTTTACGTATTTATACTATTTATGTAAAACACATGCATCAATTTTAAATGTCAGAATAATGTAATTAATTATGAAAATGTTCAGAATCATTAAATTCCAGTAACCTAACTTCCTAATATACCTCTGTAATTTAATGGTTGCTTCTGGGACAAATTATAAAAACTCAAAATGTTTTAACAAGAGTCCCTCAAGAACTGTGTAGCTCAATTGAATAAGCTTAAATTTATACAGCATTTGTATCAGAATAAAGAAAACCCTTGGTAATCTGAATCCAACCAGATTCTATTGAAGGTCACTCATCTCAACTCATCCTTTTCTTGATGGGATTTAAATGGTAACTAGACCTGCCAACCAACCAGAAATTACAGTAGAATTCAAACAATAAGTATATGTGGTTATAATAATAATAAGTTTTAGAAGACATGGAAGTGAACTTAGTGCTCAGATGAAGAATATAAATGATTTTCATTTTTTTCTCATGTGGGTATATTTGGTTCACATTAGGTTTTTAGTTCTACCTTAATGGATAAAAATTATATTAAATCTGGAAATTACTCATCTATCTAACTAATAGTTGTTATGTCGCTAAGATGTGTCAGGGAATGTAAAATTGAAATTAATTTTAAAATGTATAAATAAATACATGAAAACCAAAAATGCTCACTGCTTTTACATAGGTTACATTCCAGTGGAAGGTGAAAATATTGATTCAATATAAAGAGAGAAAATATGTAGGGTGTATGATGAAAGTTTTATTCTTCTTTTTCTATTTTTGTTCTTATCTCTTTTGGTATTACTTAAAATTTGTAAGACTTATTTTTAATTAAAAATTCCTTTTGCAGTTATTTTATAGTGATCACCCTAGTGGTTATTCATCATCAATATTGTATATAAAAGTTAGCTATTTCGCAACAGTATATGTTTTTTTACTCTTTTCATCTTTTATAATCTAATCATCATACATATTACATACAAACACTATATAAGCCCATAAGACAATATTTAAAAATATTGTACAAATAGTCATGTTATTGTAAAGAATTACAAAGGAAAAGTAATGTCATATAGTTTCAATTTCTGAAGTTCTCCTTTAATCCCTTATGAGTCTTGTTTCTCTCTAGCATCATTCATGTCATTCTCAAGTATTTAGCAATTCTTCTAATGCAGGTCTCTGGAGATAAATTTTCTAATTTTATTTATTTAAAACATATTTTCTTAGTAGGGAGAGACTCATAGATAGAGAGCAGACTGACAGCTTGGGGAGGGGACACCTGGAGGGACTGAGCAAAAACAGACAGAGAGAGAGAGAGGGAGAGAGAGAGAGAACCCACAGACCCTGACAACGGTGTGTGATTGCTGGGGTGAGGGGAGTGAAGAGAGGTGGGAGAGGTGGAGGGGGAGGGTGTAGGGGAGATAGACGGTGACAAAGACTTGACTTCGGGTGGTGAATACACAATGCAGTATACAGATGTGTTGTTGAATTGTAAACCTGAAACCTATAAAATTCTGTGAACCAGTATCAACCCAATAAATTCAATAAAAAATAAATAAAAATTTTTTCTTAAATTGTGGTAAAAATTCATAACTTAACATTTACTATCTTAACCATTTCCAAATATACAGTTCATTTTTTTCATGATACTCACATTGCTATGCAACCAAAATTCAGAACGTTTTTATTTTGCACTACTGCAATGCATATGATGGTTTATTTTTGTCTCATAGGTCTTATAGGCAGTTCAAATTTCTTTAATCTTTTTTCTTTCTGTTCCTCAGACTCAATAATTTTCATCATTTTAGCTCCAGGTTCACTGATATACTGCCTGCCTAAAAGCTACCTTTGAATCTTTCTGGTAAATGTTTTATTTGTTATTATAAATTTCAGTTCCAGAAATTATTTGTGTGTGTGTGTGTGTGTGTGTGTGTGTGTTTCTTGTCTCACAAGCTTTTGTTGATTATGTTCCAGATAAAGGTGAGCTCATATGGTATTTGTCCCTCACCGCCTGGCTTACTTCACTTAGCATAATGCTCTCCAGTTCCATCCATGTTCTTGCAAAGGATATAAGCTCCTTCTTCCTCTCTGCTGCGTAGAATTCCATTCTGTAAATGTACCATAGTTTCTTGATCCACTCATTTGTAGGCGGTGCCCATCTACAAATGAGTGACTTTATATTTCTTGAATAAGAGTCAAAGCCGTCTTCTGTATTGGCTTATCTTAAAGTTCACAGATCAGCATTTTCCCAAGCCAGTTATTTTTTCATTTAAGTAATTCAATCTTAGTTCGAAAATCTGCATTTAGTTCTCTTTTGTGATTTGTATTACTCTTTTGAAATTTCTTATCTTTTTGTCCTCCGTGTGTATATCTTCTTTGTGTAATAAAGTATAGTTATAGAAATTGTGTTAATACCCTTTTCTGGTAATTTCAACATCATACCATCTTGCAGTTGGCCTCTGTCAATAGTATTTTCCCTTCGGAAAGAGTCATATTTTTCTGCTTCTTTGCATGACCTTTGATTTCAAATTATAACACAAATGTTGTAATATCACGTCATGAAGATTCTGCTTTCTGATATAATTCTGTGAAGACCGTTGCCATTTTTATTTAGGCAAACCATTCTCCTATCTTACTCAAACTGCAAAACCTGTTTTACTTTGATGGACATGGTAGAGAAGAAACTCATTAATCCTTTTAATCCACCCTCCCTGTACATGTCTTGGGGTCTGTGGAGAACAAGGCTAAACGAAGACGACGTCAGTCCTGTCAATTAAGAAGCCATGTTTTGAGCATGTGCAGTAGAGCAACAACGCAGAGGAATGATGCAATCCATTGAGCATGCGCAGTACCACACGGTAGACAAAGCTGCTTCTCTGAAGGCTAACACGGCCTTCTCAGAGCATGCGCAGTAGAGCGACGTAATCAACGTACTTATCGAGGTGCTACTGAACAAAATGTGTTAGTCGAAGTCTGATGCAACATTGCATTATATTAGAGTATAAAAACAAAGTCTTCCAAACAGAGGCTGAAACAGCCCACAGGAGCTAAGACGGTGAGAGACCCTCTGCTGCTCCCTCAACCCTGCTCTAGCTGACTCTGAAGCTGCAGTGATCTCTGCCCTGTAGGATGCTGACCGGCTGCACCCTGGACCCGGCTCATCTGGACTCTGGACCCTTGTGTGATGTTACAGCTAATTGTTTCTGAGTGATTATTATTTCAGTGGGTTATTAGAGATTTGGATTGAACCTGCATTAATAAAGGCTGAGTGAATAGCATAATCACCTGTGTTGTCTGTTACTCCTTGGTGCGGGTGTTGTGTGAAGGGCTGATTGTCGCGGAGGCAGCCTGGTGCCTCTGGTCCATGACAAGGCTGGAGACTGGCTGTAGGGAAGACTATTGCACAGACACTAGCAAGATTAGAGCATCACTCAGGGAAGGTCTATCAGACATTTGGGTAAAGTTGGTATACAGAATTTAAGACTACCATAATACTTTTTATTTTCATCTCTCATTACCCTCTTTCCACTCTCCATGGGTCATGGTTGTCCAAAATTTTACTCCCACTTTCCTGAGTCACAAAGATAATGGACTATCTCTCTTGCATCTTCAGCCACTCTGTATCACATTTTTAGGTTTTCCCCACAACATCAGCTCACACCATGCCAGGGTTTTCCACCAAGATTCACACATTCTCCAAAATTTGTCTACTTTGTTTTGTTCTCCGGATTCCTCCTATGGTTTTTGTTTGTGTGTGTCCTGGGTTTACATTTGTTATTAATCAGAGAATCATTCTGTTAAAGTCTTGCAAAGATGTATTAGAAGCAGAAGCAATATTTAACCTTTTTCTTTCAAAATGGAATAAAGGGAGAAAGCCCTGGAATAATGCCAGACATTTTCATGTTACTGTAGTGCCTCTGAACTACTAACTACATGTAGAAAAAAATCAACCAGATTTAATTCCACAATTTATTCTTTTGATGTTTTGATGGGGAAATTATCTTGTGCTTATAAGAGAAAATGGCTTTGGATAGTGCTAACTCTAATTTCCTTATCCAGACGTACGATAGTGAACTGGTTTTAGGCTTTTAGTTAATTCTGGAAAGTAAATCAATGTTAGTAAAATATCTTAGTGTCACATATGAAAAGGATTCAGAAAACTGCTTTACCTTTCTCTTAGCCTACATTGAAAATCATTGCCATTTCAATGATTACTAACTATACTAATAAAAAATCACTGTATTATAAAATCATCCCTCGATTTCTAACCAAAAGCATGAGGAGAATGCACATTCTATGCTCTAAGACAAATTATTCCATATCTCAAGAATACTCAGTAAACAACTGTGAATTAGTAGTCCTCCTTCCATGGAGTCTATCTCATGTGCTCACCAAAAAGTTGCTGACTAATGAAAATGTTTAGTGTTTAATGACTAGTGAAATGAAGTGATCAAATTATACCTGAAACCACTGCAGAGTTTCCATAATTGATCTACCACTGATTCAGAGAAACTTTGTCATTTTCATGGCAGAAAATTCTGTTTAACGCATAACCATGTATTAGGAGCTTTGCACCCTCTAGACAGGATGGTTATAAAATAGAAGATATTCGATGTGGGGGAGCTTTGTCCAGCAGAGCCCCCTGGCTGTCACAGTTGAGAATAAGTCTATTAAGACATGATCTGCTTGGGAAGGAAAGGTAGCTGATCTCTCAAAGGAGAAGGGCCTTGAGCCTGTTCCCCATTGGGCTTTTATTGGGTTCAATTTGCACGGGAATGCAGGTAAAGCTCATCAATTATTGTCAGGCAGTAATGATCAAACAATAGATAACATTCAAAGAACTATGAGGGCTTATTCTGAGTCAGGGTCAGATAGCTAAAGGGCCATAAAACTTTGGGAAATAAACTCATTTTATGGTTGGACCCTTATCAGAAAATTGAAGGCATTCTTAGCAAAGTAGGTTTCAGGATTTTATGCAATCTTTCTTAGGTCTGATGGCCCCAGGGAACTGCCTGTTCCTGCCCAGGGATGTACCACCCTCCGGCATTGTTTCAGGCTTAAGTCAGGTGGGGGAAGTAAGGCAACCAAGAGGTTAGGAGACTTCTTACAGACAGAATGAGGACTCAGGCTATGTCAAAGATGAGGGGTGAGGGTCCATCACCCCCTTTTTCTATAGTCCCCCAAGTCCTTCCCTGATGGCCACATTACAACCATGCCTGTCTTAGGTCATCCCTCCCTTGAGGAATCTTACTTGTCATTGGCTAACCAGTCATCTGCCTAGGGTCAACCAGGGTAAAGTAAAGGGGGCAGAGGTAGCGCCCCTGAAGGGAAGATAAACTTTGTCTCTTTAGTGGCTTATGGCCCCAAGGTCTTTTATTCTGTCTTAGCTATGGGGGCTACAGCTTCTGAAACCAGGCAGAGTGGTTCCCAACAATTAGAGATTTTTCTTTAGTAAAAATAGATAACAGTAAACATTGAGCCTTTGTGAGGCACATACCTGCAGAGGGACCTTTGAAGGATCACATTGATTCCATCACCAGAAGTAATAAATTGTTTTAAATAACTCATAACATTTGCACATAAATATTGGACACTTTTAAAAACTGTACACATTTTATTTCTTATAGCATAACAATTATTTTCATTACACATAAAACAGTGAAACACATCAATAGAAAATTATCACTGTTTTGTTATAAAAGTGTACATAGTTCTGATTTTTATGTAATCTATCATAATTCTATTATGATACAAGCTAACCTCTTCATATCTAACTGATATTCTTTGTTGACAGATATAAATAATTCTAAAATTATTTGATTATATAGACAATGAATTGAAGCTTCAAACAAAACATATAGAATATTAATTGGGTGTGCCTTATAATGCATGTCTCATCAAAATATAAAGAAAATTGTAATTTTCAAATTTTGACTTGACTGATATTCAATATTTGTAGAAAACCTGGTATTCTGCAATTAAGTGTTTCATGCTTAATTGAAGATCATTCTCATTTTGTAACATATCTAATTTAATAGTCATTTACTCATAATTTTCTAACAACCCCATAATTGAAATAGTAATTTATTTTAACATATATCCATCTAAACATGGTTTTATCCATCTAAACATGGTTTTCAATTCTGAACAGAAATCCAAGACATTTTATGACTAGTCAAATTTATATGCTCAGAACCTGTTAAAAGTTATTTAAGCATTTTTGTTGATTCAAATTTTAGTTGACTAATTTCATTAATTATTTTTTGATATTTGGGGGGAAATTTCTTATTAAATTTATGTGTTTACTGAAAAAACCTTAATATTGTCTACACTATCTCCAAAGGAATTTACACAACAAAAACCATTTTACAGAAATTTACTATTGTCATTTTATGAAATTTGTTACCTATCTTTTTCTAGTTCTTGTTTTTCTTTAATGCTGTGGTCTTTATGTTAGCTCCTGCATTCCTGATCAATTCAGTGCCAATAGTAAGCCTTCACTTTAAATTTATACATGTGTTTATACTTATGTTTTTAACCATAAAATAATTTATTTACATTATAATTAAAATAATGATTATTGCTTCATTTTAATTACCACTGATGATTTTATAGGTATTATTGTAATTCATGTCTGAATAAAATATTCAAATCATCATATGACAATTTTACATCAGAGTATAGAAAATATCATTTGTACTAAATCAACCAATTGACACAGAGTGAATAAATGACCTGTCTCTGTGTATTCATCACAGAAACTTTTCATCTGACAGGCACGCTACAATACAGCAATATCTTATACAAATCAGCAGTTAAAGTGAATCGCAGTCTTCCCAGAAAAGTACTATTGAGCACAATACAAACATTATTTTATACTGCTTCCCTTTTTAAATGTAAGCTTACATTTCCTAAAAATAAAATAAAAAATAAAATTGCTTATTTGGAATAGCCACATACTAAGTGCTTCATATTCACATGTGGCTATTGCTACAAATGGCCTGGACAGTGTAACTCTAGATCCTAAGTGAGCCCTGTGAGGATAATTTAGGAAAAGTTTCTTATTAAACTTGATGAAAATATATTTTCACTCAAAGCTTATGAATTAACTTGTTATTGTGGCAAAATAAACATAATATTCATAATTGGAAAGTGAAAACATCATTTTAACCCATTTAAAATGACAATATTATTAAGTATAGTCTTGTGTATTTTTTAATGTTAAGAAAGTATCAAAACCTTTCATGATGGAGAATTATGTGAATAAATATTATACAACTGTTCTTTCTTCTCTTTAGATAATGGGTATTCAGTAACCATTTGTGCATTCCTTTTATTTTTCATGAAAATTCCATTTTATTTTTTTATTGTTGTTCAAGTACAGTTGTCTCTATTTTTTACCCCATCATACCCTGTGCATTTAATTCTTAATCAAAAACATAATGAAACATATGAGGGAAGAACCAAAAAATAGAATTTATTTATAAAAAATTGTGTATTTATCCTTACATGTTTAAACTTCAGTCACCTTCAAATACTCTCTATCTGATGCTCTCTTTACACCTATTGAGACTTTTATCTCACTGCTCAAAACACTTTTTGAAATCATTGATTTTGATGCTTTTTAGTGCTTCTGCTGTTTTTTGTCTCACTTATTCCACATCAGCAAAATGTTTCCCTTTGAGGACTTTTTTTCACCCAGGGAAACAAATAAAAGTTGCTCAGAGTGAGCTTTGGTGAATAGGGAGGGTGGGGCGTGACAGTCACACGATTTTTGGTCAAAAACTCAGCACACTGTGGGCAAGTGCACTTGTAAATCATACATCATCAAATGGGCAAACACATTGAAAAAGTCTCCAAAAATAATTCACTGAAGCTGAACACAGACTCTCACAACAATGCCCGCTGGTACACTGATACAGATGAGTTCCTAGAACACATCTAGCAAGAGAAGTTTATAGTACAAAGGGCCAACCATCCAGAAGATAATTCTGGTTTTATGAGGGTCCCCTTTCATATAAGTAATAGACCAGTAGAACCTAAACATAAAAAGCAAAATCAAAGAAAAAAGGAAGATATTGCAATTGTAAATGCAGGAGATAATACTCTATGAGATAGTTAAATGTCTATAGGACTAAAGGAAAAATGGATTTTATAAAATGAAAAAGATCAATACAAATTTTTTTTTGCTGGCTCTGAAAAGTACATTTGGTATTCATAGTTCAAGATAGTTGCTTTGTACACTAATACAGATGGATTTATAGAACACGCACCTAATGGGGGAAGCATGTACTACAAGGGCACTGTCATCCAGAAGATAATTCCTGACATTTTGGGGTCATCCTGTGTACACATACCAACAAAAATCCCTTCAAACATACTTTGCTCTCCCTTCTACCCCTCTTACTAGTCCCCCTTTCCCCTCTGGCAAATGTTAGTCTGTTCCATATATCTCTGTCTCTCTTTCTATTTTGTTAGTTTATTGTGTACATTAGATTCTCATATGGTATGAGATCATATGGTGTTTGTCTTTCTCTGACTGGCTTATCTCTTTTAGCATAATAATCTCCAAGTCCATCCATGCTGTCACAAAGGGTAAGATTTTCTTTTTATCTCTGGCAGTGTACTATTGCATTATATAAATGTACCACCACTTTTTTTTTTTTATCCACTCATTCTACTGATGGGCACTTGGGCTATTTACAGATCTTGGCTATTGTAAATAGCACCACTTTGAAAGTAGGAGTGCATGTATTCTTTCAAATTGATGTTTCAGGGTTCTTAGGATCAATGATTTAAAAGGCAGATCCATTTTTAATATTTTGAGGAAACTCCATACTCTTTTCCACAGTGGCTGCACCAAACTGCATTCCAACCAACAGTGCATGAGTGTTCCCTAATATTATTTTTCTTTTTTTTTAAGATTTTATTTATTTATTTTTAGAGAGAGGGAAATGGAGGGAGACAAAGAGGGAGAGAAATAGCAATGTATGGTTGCTCCCCACATGGTCCTCACGGGGACCCAGCCCACAACCCAGGCATGTGCCCCGACTGGGAATCGAATCGAGATCCTCTGGTTCCCAGCCCGCGCTCAATCCACTGAGCTACACCAACCAGGCCCTAATATTATTTTTCATACTGCTCATCATTTGGGTGCATTTTTTGTTTATTTGTTATTGTTTTGTTTTGTTTTGTTTTGTTTTTACATAGTCAATTTCAGAGTTGATGGATGACATTCACACTACCTGCTTCTGGTTCTCTTCTTAAACTGATGTCACTGGGAGTTGTCTGCATTCCCTATGGGTGGAAAATGTATCTATGCTTTACAAAAAAAATTATCTATTGTTTTTTCTTTGTATTTGTAGTCTGTCATTTATTTCAGAAGACTGACTTTTATTTAAAAGTTTACAGTAAAATAGCTTAAAACTCTCTTAACAGATAGTCACTGAGAACTTTTGAAAGCATATTTTATGGCTTTGAGAATATAGTTTTTTGCTTCTACCTGACACTAACTAAACTAATTTAAAGTTCATATACTACTATTTGTTTTATTTATAGTCCATTGTTTTAGCAAAATGGATTTCTGATCATTTGGAGTAAAGCCTGAAGATATAGTACAAAAATATTCAGATTAGAAGTGTCAACAGCACTGACCAACAAAGATTAATGAGTAAGTCTACAGGGGATAATTTAATTAAATTGTATTGAAATCCAATTGGAAAAAGAGACTAAACATATTCTATTTCCTCAGTTTTTGTCAGTTATGGGGAAGACAAATCTTGAGAGCATTTTCAGAAATTACATTTTAGAAACAAAAGATGTTTTACTTATTGACAAGAAACATTCCACAGGATAGTGAAAGACTGATGGAATATGTAAACAACAAATGCTACCACAGAAGCAAAGGACACATATCTATTTCAAAGGGGCATCTCCATCTACTCCTTTCTGCAAATGAGAATTGCACCTGGGATTGGTAATTCTATCGTATTGCAAAGAAAAAGTAGCAAAATCATGAAGTGGTTATACGTGCCTAAGTGTTTACTCTTTATTTTCAGGTCAAATAATTCTATGACAAGTAATATTTTTGTCTTTTCTTAAAGTCTAGACCTTATGCATAAAACCTTCATAATATCTGCAGCAGGTTTTAACAACCTGGTTTTATTATGCATTTCCATCCTCTGTCTGTTTATGCTTACAGAAACACAGGATAATGAAAACTATTAAACTGACAAATATCAATGATCAGAGCACATTAAGAACAACTAAACAACATATTTTTACAATAGGTAATGAACCAATGAAGAAAAAATTATAAAGAGTTTGTAAAAAATTTTATTATAGAACTACGGACCTGTGAACCCAGCTATGCATATAGTATAATGAGTTTTTCTTTTGATTTCACCAGGTAAAACCAAGTCTCACTATGAGGCACAAGTTCAGCTGTCTGTTTACTTTAACTTCCCGTGAAATAGTTTTAGTGAGTATGATACTGAAAAGTTTTGAATAGATAGGTCAAAAGAGTGGAATGAAAAACATGTCACTTTCTTGAAATCTTTTGACTCATTTTCTCTTTTCATTCAGTTTTAAATGATCAGTCATATCATATTTTTTAAGACAAGGTCTATGATGAATTAGTAAACTGAATATTAACAATACTGACGTTTTATTTACCTTACTGCTTATGAGAATTTTCCTTCGGTTAAAAAAAATACTCTGCAATACTAAAGACATTTAATATTAAAAAGAAAAGTTAAACATTCTACTTAGAAAAATTATAAAACTCAGACGAATGAAATAAAAGAACTAAATAAATAAATATAGAGATATTCAATGTTAATGGAGATGATTCAATATTATCAACTTGATTTATAGATTCAAATCCCAATCAAAATCCCAGATATTTAATTTATGATTATCAAAAACTAATTTTAATGTATATTATATGGAAAGGCAAAAGGCCTAGAGTAGCCAAAACAATATTGAAGGACAGAAAAATGTTGAATGACTCACACTGACTGATTTCTAGACTTAATATAAAGCTATGGTAATCAAAACAGTGTAGTATCAGCAAAGGAATAGATAAATAAGTCAATGAAACAGTAAAGAGAGCCCAGAAATAGACATCCCATAAATAAAGTAAACTAATCTTTGACACAGGAGCAAAGGCAATACTATAGAGCAAAGATAATCTTTTCAAGAAAAGCTTCTAGAATAAAAAAGAAATGCTGCTGGAACAACTAAACACTCACATGCAAATATATTAATGTAGATCACAGACCTTATAATATTCCCCCAAATTAACACAAAATGGATCAAAAATCTAAATGCAAATAATAAAATTAAAACTCCTAGAAGATAATGTAGGATAAAATCTAGATTACCTTGGGCATAGTGACGCCTTTGTAGATACAGCAAAGGTGTGATTCATGAAAGCAATGTGATAAGATAATTTTAATTAATATTAAAAATCTGTGCTCTGTGAAAGACAAGCAAAACAATTAAAAGATAATTCACAGATTAAAAGAAAATAATTTAAAAAGACACACCTGATAAAGGACTGTTATTCAAAATATACTAAAAGGGTTAAAACTCACGATTAAGAAATAAAAACAACTGAATTGAAAAAATGGGTCAAGATCTTCACAGACACATCACCATATAAGTGGCAAATAAGCATAAGCAAACACGCTCCACCTCATATTTCATCAGGGAAATTAAAATTAAACCAATAGTGGTATACCACTCATGTGGTAGACTCCGGCCAGCAGAGTCTGAGTGTTGTGGCTGAAGACAAGAACAAAGGCACACACACTACAGCGGTCCTGTGGAGAAAAAGGGACGGTACAGGTATTCTCTTAAGATGAGAGTCCTGCAGCCGCTTCTCTCAAGGGGAAAGCGCCCCAACCCTTGACTGGATAGACTATTGTTTTCCTTGGGTCTTACATCAAAGAAGTATTTATTATCTATTACATAGAATGTTGTTGTCTACATTTTAGGTACAATCAAGGCAACGAAAATAACAAATGCAGAAGGGAAAGGTGGTGAGCCGATTACACTCTGTCCTTGAGAAAATTCATACAGGCTTTGGAAATTACCTTGAAGATAGGCAACATCTACTGTTTCAGACCAGGGTGAGGGAGTTTTTGCAAGAGCAAGCCATAACAGTCTGGATGCATTTTGTAGGCCTGATTTTCACAGGCAAACCGGTTTGAGGGTCTGGCTCCTGCCCACCACTTTGCTCCTGTAGGTTTTCCATACAGGACTGAGTCACATTTGCCAGATTGAAACAAAACAGTTCCCTACACACTCACGGCTATTAAAATGGATAAAATCCAAAGCACTGCCAATCACGTGCTAGTGTGAGCGCGGAGCAACAGAAACTCTCATTCATCTCTGGTAGGAATGCAAAAGCATGCAGTCTCTTTGGAAAATAGTTTGGCAATTTCTTACAAAACTAAGCATACTTTTACCATACAGTTAGTCGGCTTCCTTAGTATTTACCCAAAAGAGCTGAAACTTATGTCTACACAAACACCTGAACACATGTCTATAGCAGGTTTATTCATAATTGCCCAAATTGGAAAGAACAAAGATGTCTTTTAGTAGGTGAATGAATAAACCTTGTACATCCAGAAAATGGAATATTGTTTAGTGCTAAGAGGAATTACCTATTAAGCCATGGAAAGACATAGAAAAACCTTAAATGCACATTAGTAAGTGATAGAAGCCAATATGAAAAGACTACATATTGTATGATTCCAATAGTTTGACATTCTCAAAAAGCAAAACTATGGAGAAAATAAAACATCAGTGATTTCCAGGAGTGTGGGGGGATGGAGGGAGAGATAAATAGGCAAAGCACAGAGGATTTTGTGGTATTATAATGATGGATATATGTCATTATTTATTTGTCCCAACCTATAGAATATACAGCACCAAGACTAAACTTTCAGGTAGACTATAGACTTTGGAATATCAACGTATGATATATCAATGTAGTTTCATCCTTGTTAAACAATGTACCACTCTAGTAAGTGACATTGATAACGGAACAGGCTATGTATGTGTTGGGGTGGGAGGCATATGGGAAATCTCTGTAACCTCTGCCCAATTCTGTTGTAAGCCTAAAACTATTCTATAAAATTAAAGGCTTATCAAAATCAATTTATTTTATTTTTTAAAGGTTTTATTTATTTTCAAAGAGAGGGGAAGGGAAGGAGAAAGAGAATGAGAGAAACATCAATGTGTGGTTGCCTCTCATGTGGCCCCCACTGGGGACCTGGCCCACAGCCCAGGCATGTGCCCTGACTGGAAATTGAACCAGCGACCCTTTGGTTCACAGCCTGTGCTCAAACCACTGAGCTACACCAGCCAGGCTCAAAATCAATTTATTAAATAGTGATATTTAAACCATCTTTTCTTATTGGATACATTGTGATTTATTGCTATTTATATGAAAATAGTTTGATCTAAAGTTGTCAAATTACTGACTGTTGAGTTGTAGTTATTTGTCAGTAGGATAGCTCTCCATAAAGATCTGACAATTCACATTTCTTCCAATAATGTAAAAATTTCATAATTCACCAGTATTTTTCTCCTTTTATATCTTTCTTACTTTGATGGATTTACACTTCAATTCCTTCATATTCTTGTTTGGAGTCATTGTTTGATTAGTATTCCCTCTTGAAAAACTTGTGATATACCTTTTAAATTCTCACATATTTAGAAATATCTACCTTCCACACTAAAAATAAAAAAGATGTCTTGGCTGAATATAGGACTTTTGTGTTCTAGTTATCAAACTTTTCTTAATAGACTGCAGATAACATTCTAATATTTTCTAGCTTCAAGTTTTTCAGACTGTCTGGTGGTGATACTCTAAATATTTTCCTCCCAGTTATTAAGCTATTCTTTCGATTTTGGAAATGTCATGTTTTCTCTTTACCTTCAAATTTTTTTTCCAGGAATTCCATGAAGCTTTCAAATTTAATCATGAATTTACAGATAAAAATATTTTTGAATTAACTAATTTATTTTCTCATATATAAATTTTCATTTTTAAACTCTTATTTGCATATCAGATCTCCTGTATTTGTGAAGTAAGCTCCTAAGATCTTTCCTTATTTATTCTTTCTCTATTTTTTGTTCCTATTTCAGTAAAAATCTCTCATTTAATGTTCTATTCTACTTTAGATCATTAACTGCAATTGAGTATTTAATGTCAGATCCTCAAAGGCAATATCAGTTTATTCATTAGCTTGATTTCCTGAGACCATGTCATCTTCTGCCTCTGTATAGCTGCTCTGCTTTACGGATGTGGGGGGCTTGTTTTCCCCTTGTTGCTCTGTTGTTCTGCAGGGCTCTATGAGGGGGCAATTTCTTATTTGCTTTTATGCTTAATTATTCATATATTCATCTATATATTGGGGTTCAGGTCTTTATCCTGGATCATTCTAGGTGTCTTCTGTATGCAAGTAGAGAAAAGAAATCAAAAAGGGAAATCTCCATGGTGAGCCAATTCTAATAGAGTAAAAAGGTCTCCAAGCTCTTACTGAAGTCTCTTCTAGTTAATTTTACTTTTCTATAATATTTTCTCTCCAACCCTCATGGATAAGAATTAGTGGGAACATCCAATCAGCATTTCTTGTCCTGTGTTATCCCTGGGGAGTCAGAGACAATTATTTGTACTGTCAAAGCAAAAATGCACCAGCCAATGTAAGGAAGACCTCATTAAAGGACATTTCAATAGGAAAGAGAAAGCACACAATTTGAATTCAACTCCACCAAAGGAAAAGGTGGGACAGTTTTTAAGAGCTATGGTGGGGGATAGTAGGTCTTCTATTTGCTCATTGGCTTTCCTCAAAGGAAAAGTATACTTTATCCTATCTTCATAAAAGGAGGTAGTTTTACAACTTGGAGCAAATTGTCCTCCTAAGTTGGGGTTCCAGCTTTCCACAGAGACTAGGAGATGTGGGCACTGTCTTTCTTGTTGATTAAATCTTTTAAACAGATGACTCACAAATCCTTGACAAAGTCAGTCCTGGGTTATAAAACTGAACAAGAAACTTTTAAAAGGATTTACATATTAAAATTAAAATTAGGAAAGAATTTACCAGTTTTCTAAAATAAATGCTCTAGCCCTGGCCAAGTAGATTACTTTGTTAGAGTGCCATCCCGATACATCAAGATTGCAGGTTTGATCCCGGGTCAGGACACATATAATAACCAATCAATAAATGCAGATATAATTGGAACAACAAATTGACATCTTTCTCTCTCCCTCTCTCTCAAATCAATAAATAATTCCAAAAAATAAAGTCAATGTTCTAAGAAAACGGAATGGAGGGACACTCGTTGGTAGGCCATGTGGCTGAGGGGGAAGGAGGTCAGGCGCCCAGAGGCAAGAAGAAGCCTGTCTAAAGTGAAGTCAAGCTGAGAGAAATGCAAAGGCTCTCTTTGTTAGGACTGAATTCCCATTGAATAGCAAGCAAGCATTCTAAACATATGAGAAGAGGCTAATGGTTGGAGTTAACGGAGTAAGTAATGGAAGAGGTGGAAGCCAGATTCAGAGTGCCATTTGCTAAAAATCCTGAACTCAGCAAACAACCTCACTATGGTTGATATTTTTTAAAGAACCAGGGGAAATCTTTAGATTCACAGACTGTATTAAGTGATAAATGTAAAAGATTCTTGAAATAAGAGAAACATTTATATTTCCAGTAGCTGTATATCTAAATTTAATGGCAAAGTAAACTTCCATGGTAAATCCAGAATAACTACTTAAAAAATGTCATTATAGTCAACGTAAAATCATATATGGTATTCAATAGCATATTTACATCACAGAATTCTCACTACTGATGACTTATGTAACATTTTGATTACAAAACAGTGGTTTTAATTAAGGATGTATCTCACTCCTGTTAATTCTCCAATATAACAGATTGATTATATATGTTTGATAATGTCCTGTTTTTTATTCTTTATTCTCTAAAAGTGACTACCTTACTATGCACATAATTTTAATATATAATCCAAGAAAATGACATTCTTAGAGAGCTTTGCTATACTGTGCAATGATTAAATTATGCAAATGTAACAAGACAGGATTCTTGTTACATTAAAAATGCTGACTCCTTCAAAAATGCTAATGTCCAATTGTTAAGAATTTCCTCTGAGAATAACTTTCATGTAAAATTAAGTGTTCTAACAAGATTTGACATAAATGAAATCTACAAATGAATGAATAATGTATAGGTACAGTATTAGATGCCAGAAGATTTCCTGGATAGATTTGCTTATTCTGAATTGCCAAGATATGTCTCTGAAGGGAAATTAATCCTCAATCCCCAACAAAATGTCTGTTACCTCATCTATTTAATGAGTGAATTTAACATATTTATTTCTTTGCCCCTTTTTCACTTTATACTCTTAGCCAAACATTTTAAGGACACAATTCACTAAAGTCATTGAATTATTATTCTTTTAAGCTATTTGGCATATTGGATAAAAATAGATTAAGAGCCATGAATGAGTAGGCTTGCTGAAAATAAATGGCTTTAATAATGTCTAAATTGATTAATGTTTAAGTAGAAGTCTTCGTGATCCCACTAAGGAAGGAAATATGTAGTCATCTGCCTTGGTTCAACTTTGCTTTCTTAAAACCGGCATAGAGGAATACACAGTGAACATCAGTAAGTAAAACATCCTATTTTAAAATATTTTAAAATTAAAAGTTAGTTTTCTTAATAGGGAACTTATAGGAAATATAGAAAAAAATGGTAAATGAAGATAACATAACTAACTTGACAAAATTTGAAATGAGTAAAGGGATAAAGGTAAACACTAAGTTTTTAGTTATAGGAGGTCCTATTTTATGTACTCTTTTACTTCTAAGGTGATAAATATTTTTAAATTAAAATCAATCAGCTCTTTGTGAAGAAAAAACTTTTAAATTGATGTAAAGTCAGAATTGATTGAAAGTCGAGTACAGCTTGCCGTGTGTCATGGTTTTTTTTAATGGGAAGGACTGTAGCCACTGCACAGGAGTGAAGCTCTGGCAGCGCCTTCTCACCAGGAATGGTGGTAGAGGAGACCTTCCCGATGAGAGTGATTCCTCACAGCCATTAGAAACTTTCATCCACATTACAACGTAAGTTAGTATTTTCTTAGTATTTACATTTAAGAAAAGTTCTGCTCAAATAAACTTTGTGTTTCTTTTTAAAATATATTCCTAGTGGATAAAATATTTTATTTATAAGATGGTTAGAGATAGCAATACTTATTTCAAAATTGCCAGGGACTGCATATTAATTAACAGCAGTGCATGTTTATGAACCAATTATAATATTTACACAGTCCAAACAGATCCCTGTTCATTTAATTATAATCTGATAACTCTTTCAAATAAATTTAAAAACAGTGGCAAAACTTAACAGACTATATTTGGATTTTACAAATTAATTAGAATTTATAAAATAGAAAATTATTTTTTGAATTTAGGATTATAATCAAAATTCCATGGGATTGAAGACAGGAATAACTGGAATGTCTTATTGGTTGTCATGTCCATGGGTAAAATAAATTATTTTACAAGCCATGCTACATAGTACTATTATGCTTTGACACATTATTTTGCCATCATATTGTTTATTTGGATGTATTTTAATTAGTTAATAGGAAAGCATTATTTCATTTGAGACCTAACACGTTTGAATATGTATTTATATTATGATCTTCAAATATTTACTTTTCTGAAAATGTATAAGGAATTAAAAATAACGATTAAAGCCAAGTTATGAGGTAAACAATTATAGGATATGATTACGTACTCTTACCAAACCAAAGTGGGGGTTCAACTGCCTGCCACCAGCAACAGGCAAATTCCGGAGACAGAGGTTGGTGAGAAAGGAAAGAGGTTTTTATTCAAATGCTGCACAATCTCGGAGAACGGCAGACTCTTGTCTCAAAGCCCATCACCACCAGAGGAAAATCCAGCCACCCTCAGCCAGACTAAAGCCAAAGGCAGTGTCCAGAGTTCCTTCCCCTTTTTAAAGTCCTTGGGAATCACAGGCAGTCACTGAGTGGTCATCTTGGCAGCTCGGCCTTTTTCCCAGCCACTGTCAGGCCTCAGTCTTCCAACTTGATGGACACTTGTAGGGCCAGCACCACCACTGGCCACATGGCTTACAGGGCCAGTAGTTAATAATGTGGGTTAGAGGCCATCCCTTCCTTCCCTTAGGATATCAGTTTGGAGTATGGGAAAGTCCAGGTGCTTTCTCAAAATGCCCAAATAGTTCACAAACTTTCACACGCTCTGGGAGGGTCCAGCCCCTCCCAACCAATCCCTTCTTTTCTCCAGGCTAGACATACAGGATTCTCCAGTCCCACGCCTCCCCCTGCCAACATTCTGACCTCTATGGCGCATGTACTTGCCTTGCCCTGGTCCCTACCCAAATCAGGTACTACAAGAGGGTAGGAGGGCTTTACCCCTATCCAATTATTTTACTAGCCTTGTGGTGCTCAGTGCAGTGCTTCCTCCTGCTGCCATCCTGCCCGGGGGCAGGGAGTCTGCCACCAGGCAATCAGTATCAATACTAATTCAAATGTATCATTTTATCTTGTGTAGATTTAGATAAAACAATTTATTAGGCCTTATAAGAAAGTCCTTACTGGAGAAAAGCTTGGAATGCAGTTATTTCTTCTTCTTGAACTTTGTATAACATTTTTGCCACATTTTTGTTTTACTTTTAATGCTTTCTAAAATTGTTAGCATGGTGTATCTTTTTATATCATGTTGCTTTTAACTTCCCCATGTCTTTGTATTTAAAGTGGGGTTCTAATAGACAACAAATTTCAGTTCAACGGTTTCCTCTCCCGCTGCCAAAAACATTAGGGTGACTTTTGGGTTTTCACTGTGAGAATCTGTTGAGCTTCCGGTGGGTGAACCCATGAATGTGTTAAGGTCCCTTAATATGGCATTCCCCCAGTAGTTTCTCACTCTCAAGATAGTTTGCACTTGGCCTCCAGCAAATTGTCATCATTTAAGTTTTTCTACTAGGATGACTTCAGCAGCTTCAGTCACAGGTAAAGTGGTCTGGCTGGGACTCTCTGATGTTCTTGCCTCCTCAAAACTTAAGGTGACAACTTGCCCTATGTTCTCAATTTTTTCGTGGATGTAAGAAAACCATTACTTTTATGTTTGTTCAGGTTTTTCTCTCTGTAAGGAATAGAAACATTTCTGACAGGAATGTATCACAAAGGCAGATGATCTATTTAGGCCTGAAAAATAAATTTAAAAAAAACTTTACTTTCTTAAAGAAAACATAACATCAACCTATAGAAAGAATAATTAACTCCGTCTAATTTAGTGATTAAATATTTTGAACTAAAAATGTAAATGATACATTTATAAATGATAAAGAATAGGAGATATGTATGTGAGTATATGAATGTAAAATCTGACTTTATTTTCTCTTTTTAAAGTAAACATAATGCATGATCATGCAAAGAAAATTTCTAGGTAGACTCTAAAAGTATATGTGATACTGAGATTTATAGTAAGAAAAATATATTTGGTCTTCATCAAATCATTGTTTCTGGCACAGAGCTCCTAAAACTCTTAGAATTTTTGTGGTGAGAGTAATAAAAGTGCCTTGTTGTGCTGATGAGATGACCTTCAGAAATCCACTAGATCATGTAAGGATGGGGCTGGTCACCAGAGGAACCCATAATGTGATTAGATTACATAAACATTCTCAGTTTCTTTAGAAAGCACAGAAAGAACCCAGACACAGTATCATAGGAGTTTGGGAAGGAGCTGGAGGAGAGAATTTCCACTGAAGATGAACTGCTTATTTACAATACCATAATAAAGAGTCTATCAAGGGGTTTTGACTAAGTGTGCTTTTTCTATTTCTACACGTTCATTGACACCAAAGAAATCAAAGAATCTAAGAGGATCTAATCAAAGGAGATGGCATTCATTGAGAGTATCTCCTGCAACAGAAACTGTACTCTGACTTTCCACAAAGCAAATGTTGATGCTGGCATTCAAATCCAAGCATTCTAACTCCAAACCAAATCTATAATTTGTATTCTTTATTATTTACTATGTATAAGAAAAAATCGATAGTATTTCCCCCATTAATATATTTATAGAAAATATAATGAAATCCTAGGTTATTTTATATATGATATTTAATTATAAATACATTTACACATTACCTGACAATTTCTTCAATAAAATAAGTGTTAATTGTCATTTAATTTTTGTTGTTGCCACTGATTACAGGATTTTTTTCTGCATCTAGTATGCTAATATATGTCAGTTATGCACATTGAAAATTTATCTCAAAGTCTCTAGTACTGTTCTTTTTTTATTAGATGCTCCTATTTTAAGATATCCTTAATTTTTGTATTAGCCAAAGTGTTCTAAAAAAATTAAATGTATTCCTAAAATGCATTTATTAAAAGGTAAAAAGAAAATATTTTATCTTCCACATCATCACTTCCAGTGATAATTACCATTGATCTTTTGGTATATGCTTTTCTAAATTTTTATAATTTAAGTTATGCTTTATGGGACCCCATCTGCTCACGTATTACTGATAATATTAATTATACATTTTAAACTTAACACTATAGTCCCAAATTATAACTGGAAGAAGTGTTGATTTAATATAGTCCACCTATTTGGACCTGTTATTTCTCCTTATGTGGCTAGAATGATGTTTGTTACATGCTAATATTTATCATTTATTTTTAAGATTAATTCATATTTACATTGGAAAGAGCACAGTAACAATGGCATGTGTCATTGTTTTATTTTCCCGGGGAGCCTATGTGAGAGCTGTAGTTTGCTGCAAGAAAAAAGGGGACTGTGTGTTTTTTTTTCCCTGAGTCATGTAAGTGGACAGAAGAGGACCAGCAAATGCATGTGCTGAGGGGAGCAGCTGGCAGCCAACCGACAGTTAAGGTCTATGTTCTGCTGGGTGAGTGTCTACATGGGTCCTACTACAGTGGATTAATAACTAGATTGAACTAAAAATCACATTCTCTGTGATTATATCTATAAAAATACTTAGGAGAAAATCAAGTAGAAATACAAACAATGAATTTTGTATTAGAGATAGACGAGGGCTATTGACAACTCAGAGGAGGTATTGATACAGTAGGCAGACGGACACAAGCGGAGCAGGAACAACAGACCAGATACACAATGTCACTAGGGCAGACAGCCCTATAGGCAAAAATGGGAAAACAAGCACGTATGATGGGCCCTCACCCCAGCCCCTCACATGTCTCTGGTCATGTGGTTTAGACTCCCTGACCTTTCATATCAGTGGTCATGTGGTTTGGAATCCCCTGACCTTTCCTCCAGTGGCATGTCTCCAGTCATGTGGTAGACCCCCTTAGAAGAGGAACAAGGAGGCTAGAAAAGAGCATAACAGGAGTCCCAGACAAGCCTTTATATAGCCACACCCTTAAGCTGATTGCTCAGGACAGTGAGGCTCTGGCCTACATCAAATAATCTTAAGAACAAAGAACAAAGCCTGGGGTCTTTTGAGAACAGAGATAGACTTTTGGTCAAACTAGAGGTAAAATCTAGGCTTAGTTGTTTTTCAGTTCTAGGCACAGAAAAGCAAAAAACAAGATGAAGAGATGTCATGGCGGACATAGGACCAGATGCAGTGACAAATGACCCCCTACCCTGGAGCTGACCAATCAGTAAAGACCCTGAAAACTAATGAATATGCCATTGAGAATCTCCCCTGAGACCGCACCCAAAGTCCTCACCTTACAGAACAGATAAAATCCCTGAAGACAGAGGACCCAGCATTTGGTCTGGCTCGCGCTCTCTCTCTCTCACACACACACTCACACACACACGTGCACCCACATCTTTCCTCTCCCTTTCTTATCTCATGGCAAGTACCTTTGCTTTCTTTCTCCTAAGCTCCAAGGGCCCTTCTTTTGTCTCTGTAACTTGTCTTCTAAGTCCATTCAGACCTGCTGGCTTACTTATTCAACAAAGCTCACTTCTTTTACCTCTGTGACTTTCTTTTTTTTTTTTTT